>JASGAT010373561.1:0-13696 GCA_030220025.1 Chelon auratus
CGCTTATTGTGCTCTCCTGTTACTGGTCTGGCCCCCTTGAGATCAAACTGGACCGTACTTGGCCCCTGAACTAAAATGTCGACAGCCCTGTCTTATGAGATGAGCTGAAGTAAATTTTCTTTGTGTAGAAATAATTCCACATCGCCACCCTGTGCGTCAATAAACTGTTCTTCACCCCAGATAACTGGTTAGCCTTATAGCGCATTGAGTCCTGTGTGGAGCCTTTTAAGTCCTCTGTCTCCCTTTATCATCCTGCCTTAGAGGTTCTTTGTAGACATGAAGGCAAACAGAACTCCACGTCAGTTTTCGAAATATCTTCGCTGTAAGATATTTGTTCCGACAAACACTCACTGACGGCTTTCAGGCAAGAAATGGCAGTCGAGCCCACGTGTCACTCTTCACTTGATCCCCAGTGAAATTCAATTTAATAGATTGAAAAGGTGAAATGCATTGTGCACAACACTGTATTGATGTACGTCTCTGCAGGGTGTGCTCTTTGTAGTCGGTGGTTTAGAGTGAAAGCAACACAGATTAGTCAAACCGTTCAAGTCGGGTGGCGAAATGCATTTGTTGCTCCTTTTGTGCGATGTTGCTTGGAAAATATGTGACATTTCTCTGAAGTCTTTCACTGTGTGTCACCCAGAGCCGTAATGATTCATTCACTGCATCTGTGTATACTGTAAATTATTAATAGTGCACCAGAACTGCATTGCTCTGCTAAAGGAAATATTTCAATTATAACTCTCTATCCTTGGTTTAGGCTTTGGATGTTTTACTTTTTAATGGAATATTTTTCTCATATTTGGAAGTTGTTGTTGTTTTTTTATTTATTACGAATGTGCCTGAATGTTCAACTAGTAACTAGGCTTTGTTGATTATGAGGTTGAAAGTTGCAGGTACATAGGGTTAGCATACCATAGCATAAAAACAAAACCCCCAAAACAAGTTCAATAAGAAATTAAATTCTTATTAAGTTCCCCTTAATTAAAGGGGAACTACCGATTTTTACAATCTGGACCTTATTTCTGGCATATAATACGATCGTTTACTCACCCATATAACTTTGGTGTCATTCTTAGTCCTTTGGAAGATATTTAACTCCAGTGGAGCGGCGCGTATATCCATATAGTGAGAGTGACTGGGGCACCAAAATGCATCCGCTAAATAACGCATTATCTGCCTCGAAACTCATTAATTTCACCAATATTTTATGATACCCTAGTGCTATTCCCCATTGAGTCCAGAGTTATCATCATCTGATCATCATCCGGGGTCTGTAGATTGACCTACTAACCTCTGACATGGATGATGTCATCTCTGAGCAACAGGCTGAATATTTTTCCGATTCTGAGTTTGTGGACGTTTATGATGGAGGCAGAGAGAGGAACAGTTGGCCAAAGAACAACAAACCACTGCACGCCCGCGAATAGATAACAGGTAACTAGCACTAGCGTATCACAACAAAATGTTAGTTAATTAACAAGTTTTGCGGCAGATAATGTGTTACTTAGAGGCTGCGTCTCGGTGCCCCAGTCACTTCCACTATATGGATATACGCTGATCTAAATATCGTCCGAACGACTACAAATGACACCAAAGTTATATGGGTGAGTAAACAATTGTATTTTATGCCAGAAATAAGGTCCAGGTTGTAAAAAATAGTAGTTCCCCTTTAAGGTGCGCTTTTTGTCCATGTTTGTAACACCAGGTTGTCTCACAATCGTTGAAATGAAAAGACAGCGCAGCGTGTTAATCACAAACGACTGTCACTGTGAAAAACTGTTCTCCAGAACGAATAAAGTCACATCATGGGAGTGTTACGCGATGGTGCCGCTGCTGTTTCGTTCTGAAACAATTCGTGCGCTTGTGTTTGAACGCAACATGTACTAACTTGCTTTGCTGCACTCTCTCCAGGCCCCCTTTTTTGTGGTCCTTGGTTCTCTTGTTGCAGGTGTCAAGATTCAAGTTTGGTTTTTCACAGTGTTGAGGTTGTACTCAGCAGGTGACCCTGGTAATGTGTAACCTAATGCTCCTTCCAAGGTGTCATGTTTTTCTGATCAGCTCTCCTCAACTATGTCATACTCTGTTATAAAAACAAAATATGAACCTATATATACACACTAAGCATCTGTGTGTATAACAACAGTTCGAAATACATAGATATACTATACTATATATATATACTGGCTTGTCAAAGTTCTATCTTGCAAACCATACAGTTCCTTGCAGTTCCAGCAGGAAGCATGAGAACATGAATGAAATGCGATCCCCGGTGTTGAAGGTGTCATCTGGCCCTGCATGGTTCAGCAGCAGACACACAGACTGCTCATGGCGTGAGGGTTGTACTATAAAAGATGTCCGCCAGACACATTGGCAGCAGGAGAGACACAAATCGATTTCCTGCAAGAAAGCACAGAGCGTCTAAGTGGAGGACGGCCTCTTTAGCAAAGCTCTTATTAATTAATAGTGTCTCAGGAGGGGATTACATGATCTGATTCCTGCTTCTTTATCACAGCACAGCGGCTAATGGTATCTGAGGGAGCTTTTCTGTGCAACACACCTCCACCGGCATTGTATGTGATCATTACGGTGGAGCGTGCAACACTAGCAGCGCATCCCTGCCTCTCTACAATTTTATGAGTATCGTATGATGAGCCCTCTGTCATGTGTTTCTATTCATACTGAGGTCCGCGAGATTGAATTTTGCAGTGAGCTAGCTTCGCAGTCCATATAATATCACCATTTTTGAGCACGCACCATAAGAAATTCATAAAACACGTTGTCGCCCACGTGTGCTCTCATTACAGCAGATGCCTCGGCTACGAATATTAGATGGTCGCAGTGTATTGAGACATCATTTCCTTTTACATATGCTTCTGAATTTACAAGGTGAAGCGATTTATTATTTGCAGGAGCGTGTGAGAGAGAGTGTGGTGGCGTGGTGGTTAGCACTGATGCCTCGCAGCAAGAAGGTTCTGGGTTCTAATCCAAGGGACGACCGGGACCTTTCTGTGTGGAGTTTGCATGTTCTCTCCACGACATGCTCTTTAGGTTCATTGCTGATTCTGAATTGGCCGTAGGTGTGAGTGTGAATGGTTGTCTGTCTCTCTGTGTTAGCCCTGCGATAGACTGGAGACCTGTCCAGGGTGTACCCTGCCTCTCAATGACAGCTGGAACAGGCTCCAGCGATCCTTCACAGGACATGCTTTCACAGAAAATGAGTGAGTGTTCACCTACTCAGTGAAACTTTACATATTACTTGACATGCTGGTGCCCTTACATATTTAGTTCGATTGCCAAGCGGCACAAAGATCTAATTTTGTTTATCTTCTTCTCTCCAAACTCATTATACTTACAGATCAGAAAAACGGTGATGAAAATAACTAGGCAAACAGATCAGTTAATGTCAGGAATTTGTTTCTCTGTTTTAGCTTCCATTGTGGAAATCTATTTATCTGCGTGTTCGTGACAACCAAGACTTGACAGTATTTGGCCTTTGAGTCTTTTGTGAAGGAAACTCAGAGATTTGCTTCTAAACTCATTACAAAAGTTAGAAAATAAATGCTGAAAAACATCAGAAATCACGGCTCAACGATGCTCGGGAGCAATCCCTTAGAAAAACCCAAACCTTGGTGGTTCCCTTTTGATTGTTATTTACTACACTTTACTTACTTAACTCTCCTCATTTAAATTTACTAAAAAGTATGAGATGAAGAAGTGGACTGATGCTGTGGAACACAGGAAGTAAAGCGAGAAACAAAATGCCAAGGACAGGATTCCAAATGAAATAATAAAAACCCAATATCATGACAAGGGGACAAAATACTCATCTCCCTCCCCGGCCTTCATCTGCCCATCCTGTGTGTGGACCTCTGGGGGCCATCAGCGATTCACGCTCGCCAATGAATTTTAATTGCCTTGTGAGATTATGCTGAATTTAAAGTGGGTAACTCAATTCATGGTAATCTTACAACACTTTGTAGGAGTTCACTGCTTTTGGTGGACACTTCTGTGCCTAAAATATGACTTATTATTACAAAACACTTTAAAACCTAATTATATATAAACATTGCTTTAAATCCCACAGATCAGATCAAATACTTCAGGCACCTCTGTCAACTGAAAGGCTTCTGTCTCTAATAAGATATAAATGATAGACCTTCTTCATAGCAGTACACATGTATGCAACAGAATTCAGCTTGTCCTGTGAAGGGTCGTGGTTGGGTTGGAGCCTATCCCAGCTGTCATTGGGCGAGAGGCGGGGTACACCCTGGACAGGTCTCCAGTCTAAGGATGGTGGGAGGAAGCCGGAGTACCAGGAGAGAACCCACGCAGACACAGGGAGAACATGCAAACTCTACACAGAAAGGCCCCAGTCGGCCGGGATTCGAACCCAGAACCTTCTTGCTGTGAGGCATCAGTGCTAACCACCACTCCACTGTGCCTCCTTGCAACAGTGTCATTAAATCCAAACGAGCACAATCCAGAAACTGACAGGAACGCAAATGGAACGCAGCCCTCGTTAGTCCTATTAATTCGATTTTTCTAATTTCTGCTGTCTGTTAGAAAAGCCCAAGCATTGGTCGCAAAAAATCTAAAATATTTTTTTTTAACCTCCCAGTGTGACCAGCTGGAAGAGAAATTTGTAACAGTTCGTAGGAATATATGCAGATTGGGTGGCAGTGTTTTGAAGATTTTTCCTGATTGTAATCACACAAGGTCACCACAAGAACCCAATAAAAGCCCCCATGCAGCTAAGGTCTTCAATCTTTCATTTTATTTTGTAGCAAAAGATGCAAACTTCGTATAAGTCAAACTCTGTCTCCAGACACTTTCTAAACTAGTCTACAAATACAATGAGCCACTGAAGAAAGGATGTACAGTCTCTAACCAGATTTAACCGAATTACACAAGCTGTTGCACAAGGTAAAAGTTCTTATTAGTGCTGTCACCACAAATATTAAGTCGTTTGTTTTTTGTTTTTTTTTAATTTCGACTCCTCTGTCCATATATCACAGGCAGACTAAATGAGCTGTAGCCTGCACTCAGCAGAACGCATCAGCATTAATGAACCATGAAAAGGTCAATTACACGTCATTCTGTGAATTGTTGTGGCCATTTATAATCAGCCTTGTGTCAGATACATTTAAATCCCCGAACCCAAAAAAAGAAAAATCCGTACGTCATTTGCAGATGAGTAAAGTCAAATTTCCCACGGTTCCCAGCCCCCTTGTTCTCACAACACCGGTAACTTTGGTACTGAGAGTAACAAGACGATTAGCAAACAGACAGATAGACGTAGCCCTCCCGTTGAAAATGTGCAGACGTCTTCCGCTGCAGCCGAGCTGGAATCTGTTGTTTAATTGAGCTACAACATCACGGCATCATCAGCCGAAAGACTTTAAAGGCCCTGTAAACACAGTCAGTCATTCTGGTTCAATTTCCAGTTCGACTCATCTCGTTCGCTCATTTTTGCTTTTTCATTGTGTATAGCAGCTGCCTTGAAAATACTATAGACCACTGATTGGTCATAAAGAATAACCAGGATATGAAGTGATGCTATACACTGATCAGCCACAACATTATGGCCACTGACAGGAGAAGTGAGAAGTAAATAACATTGAACGTCAATGCTCTGCTGGGAAACTTTTGGACCTGGCATTCGTGTGGATGTTACTTAGACATGTACCACCCACCTAGACCAGACCAGGCACCCCATCACCCCATAGCAATGACACCCCTTGATGGCAGCAGCCATCCCCAGCAGGATGCAGCCTGACACAGCCTGACCTGAACTAAACTGAGTTTGACAGCCCTGAGCTGGTCAGTAAGATTGTCTGTTTGTTGCAGGGCAGGGAATATATGTTATCGTTTCTCTGTTTGTGTGTTTCAGTTTTGCTGTATCCATCATAGTGCACTCATTTGGATACCGGCCTGCCTCGGCGTCTAGGGAGATCCCGTCATGCGGCGATGAGATCTCAGACGGCATACATACCGAACCAAAATAAAACATTTCTGTAAAAGTTGCTTAAAGCACGGAATGGCGTTAGAGAAAGAATCATTTTCGAGCTGTCTGCAGAGTGCTCATAAGGAACAGGCGAGTAGTATTTCCCTTTGATCTACCGTCAGAACTTTATTTGCTAATATCACCAGCCAACATTTCTTTAGGCTCAAAGTTTCATTTAGCACATATGAGGAGGAATATGAAAAAATAAAAATAAAAAATAAAACACCCCCTAAACCTTGTTTCACCTACCGTGGCCAGGTTATGAAATATGCATCTCTGAGATAACGTGTCTAAAATACAATAAAAGAGGAATGCAATTTGTTGGAAATAATCTGATATTTCACTTCTGGGAGTCCGACACCTCCCCACCACAACACAACACACCCTGGTCCCTATGACCTCCTTCAAAAGCTTAACAGCCAGGAGAAAGGAGGGGTTGACATTGCAGCTCCCTTCCGAAACGTCATTGCATCGAGACAAGCAGACACAGGTGTTCACACCATAGACTGTATATAAATATGGAAAATGCGTCCCCACTTCCTTGCACTGGCCAAACTGACACCATTTTCCAGGGGATACGGCGGCTCCATCTTGCAACTTTGGAGCCTGTGTCTGTGCCGTACGGTCCCGGGAACTAACTAAACCGAAATTTACCAAAAAATACCTAAAATGACTGAAACCATCCTTGAAAAAAATAGTTTGATGTGTATTGTAGTGTTATTTATTTCCATCCACTAACATGGAGGAGGTGGAGCTTATGACCTATACTGCAGCAAGCCACCAGGGGGAGGTCTACTTGCTTTGGCTTCACTTTTGAGGAGCTGTTCTACCGTCCATCTTTACACAGTCTATGGTCCACACCGTAACCCCTGCATCGGCACCTTTAGGTCGACCAGTTCACTACGTCTCACATTGGTTAGGAGGAACAATTCAGTCAGAACAGATGCCCCATGATCACTTCATTACTTCATTGTTTTGTTCAACAGGACTTTCATAAAAAAAAAAAAAAAAATATCCAGCAACTTAAATACTTTTGTGTAACGTTGTCATGCTCTCTGCCTTGATCTGTTCTGCTTCATCCGGCTCCGTTACCACTGAGCAGCAAGAATGAAACATTGAATTTTAAATATCATTGACTTGGCAAGATTTTTGCTGTTTGTAGAAGGTTTGTTTATGGAGCCTCTTCAAATCTATACGGTTTTATTAACTATGCATCCAAGGAAAGTACAACTCCAGGCCAAGAACTTTGAATAAATGTAATGTAATGTTGCTCTCTATTCCCTGGATGTGTAAATAATCTGCTATTAGCAAATCCGTTCGACAATCTGTTGAGCTGACAGCCAGTATAGAGACAAACTGTTCCATATGTCAGTGTTATGGTTTAAGTTTTTTCTTCTTCTTCTTCAGTGAAAATGAATTTGTCCTTGAGACGTGGCGCTTGTTATTGTTTAAAAAATGTCTAGACTGAGTGAAAAGTCTGCTGAGATAAAATATTCTAGTGAGAAGCGCTTAGAAGGGCTCAGATTGAGTGAATAACTGACCAAATGTTTGCTGTTTGTGGAAGCTTTGAATTTAAAGCTGCTTAAATCTATACTCCTTTATTAACAATGGATCAAATTAATACATGTGTGGAAGGGGAAAGTCTTTGTGGCCAAATAAAAGGTGTAAATAATCTGCTATTTGCAAACCAGTTCGCAACCTGATAATCAGGGGTTTGGTAATATATATATTTTTCTTCTTCACTGTTCCTTGTGGCCAATTTATTTCATTGTTTGTGGTGGCTTGAAAAATCTATCAGGAAACATGATGAATTTGTGCTTGAGACATGGCGCTAATCATTATTTAAAAAGAAAAAATGTGGCAGAAATGTCTAGACTGAGTTTAGAGTCTACTGAGATAAAATATTCTAGTAAGTATACTACTTATATTAAAGGGTAACTACTGTTTTTTACAATCTGGACCTTATTTCTGGCATAAAATACGATCGTTTACTCACCCATATAACTTTTGTGTAATTTGTAGTCGTTCAGGAGATATTAAGATCAGCGTATATCCATATAGTGGGAGTGACTGGGGCACCGAAAAGCAGCCTCTAGATTTTGCATTATTTGCCACGAAACTCATTCATTTCACCAATATTTTGTTATGATACACTAGTGCTATTCCCCGTTGAGTCCGGAGTTACGTGTTATCATCATCCGGGGTCTGTAGATTGACTCACAGACCCCGGATGATGTCTTCTGACCTGGATGATGTTATGTCTGAGCGCCGCGCACACCCACAATGGTCGGCTTGTTTACCTGTAATTTGCTACTGCTATGGTTCGTCCACAACCTCAGAAGTGGAAAAATATTCAGCCATGCTGCAAAAAACTAGCAGTAGCAAATTACAGGTAAACAAGACAACTGTCGCGGGTGTGCGCGGCGCTCAGAAATAACATCATCCAGGTCAGAAGACATCACCCAGGGTCTGTAGGTCAATCTACAGATAGCAACAGGTAACTCTGGACTTAATGGGGAATAGCACTAGCGTACGATAACAAAATATTGGTGAAATGAAAGAGTTTAATGGCAGATAATGCGTTATTTAGAGGCTGCGTTTCGGTGCCCCAATCACTCCCGCTATATGGATATACGCAGATCTAAATATCTCCCGAATGACAGCATATTACACAGTATTTTATGCCAGAAATAAGGTCCAGGTTGTAAAAAAAACAGTGGTTCCCCTTTAACAATGGTTCAAATAAATACGTGTGACAGTAGAAAGTCTTTGTGGCCACAAACTCTAAATAAATTGTAATGTTGGTCACTATTTGCTGGATATGTACAGTCAATAATTCATTATTTGGAAACCCATTTGACAGTCTGATAGGCTGATAATATGTCAGGGTTGTGGTGATATACAGTTTTTTTTTTCAAAATACATGATGAATTTGTCCTGGAGAGGTGGCGTTTAAAGAAATGTCTAGATTGAGTGAAAACCTACCCTAACCCTGCAGAAATGAAATATCCAACCCTAAATGTTTACCAGATTGAGTGGATAACTGACCAAATGCTTGAATTTGAAGCTGCTATAATCTTTACTCTTTTATTAACAATGGATCAAATGAATACATGTGTGAAAGTGGAAAGTCTTTGTGGCCACAAATTCCGAATAAAATGTGTAAATAATCTGCTATTTGCAAGCCAGTTTACAGTCTGATAGGCTGATAATATGTCAGGGTTTTGTTTATATATATTTTTCTTCTTCACTGGTCCTTGTGGCCAATTTATTTCATTGTTTGTTTGCGGTGACTAAAAATCTATCAGGGAACATGATGAATTTGTCCTGGAGAAGTGCCGCATTGTTTAAAAAAATGTGTCAGAAATATCTAGACTGAGTGAAAAGTCTGCGGAGAAGTGTTTACCAGATTGAGTAGATAACTGACCAAATGCATGTTGTTTGTGGAAGCTTTGAATTTAAAGCCGCTTAAATCTATACTCTTTTATTAACTATTGATCAAATTAATATATGTGTGAAAACGGAAAGTCTTTGTGGCCACAAACTCCAAATAAAATGTGTAAATAATACGCTATTTGGAAACCTTTTTGACAATCTGATCATGTGTCAGGGTTTTGGTTATATATATTTTTATCGTCTGCACTGGTCCTTGTGGCCTGGTCCTTGTGTTTGTTTTCAGTGACTTTAAAAATCTATCAGGAAACATGATGAATTTGTCCTTGAGACTTTAAATCATTTAAGTGACATTCTTAATCCACAGGGTTTAATATGACGTCGACCCACCCTTTGCAGATATAACAGCTTCAACTCTTCTGGGAAGGCTTTCCACAAGGTTTAGGAGTGTGTTTATGGGAATTTTTGACCGTTCTTCCAGAAGCGCATTTGTGAGGTCAGGCACTGATGTTGGATAAGAAGGCCTGGCTTGCAATCTTCGCTCTAATTCATCCCAAAGGTGTTCAGGTTGAGGTCAGGGCCAGTCAAGTTCTTCCACACCAAACTCGCTCATCCATGTCTTTATGGACCTTGCTTTGTGGACTGGTGCGCAGTCATGTTGGAACAGGAAGGGGCCTTCCCCAAACTGTTCCCACAAAGTTGGGAGCATGGAATTGTCTGAAATCTCTTGGTATGCTGAAGCATTCAGAGTTCCTTTCACTGTAACTAAGGGGCCAAGCCCAGCTCCTGAAAAACTACCCCACACCATAATCCCCCCTCCACCAAACTTCACACTTGGCACAATGCAGTCAGACAAGTACCGTTCTCTTGACAACCACCAAACCCAGATTGGTCCATCAGATTGCCAGATGGAGAAGCGCGATTCATCACTCCAGAGAACACGTCTCCACTGCTCTAGAGTCCAGTGGCGGCATGCATCACACCACTGCATCCGACCATTTGCATTGCACTTGGTGATATATGGCTTGGATGCAGCTGCTCGGCCATGGAAACCCATTCCATGAAGCTCTCCACGCACTGTTATTGAGCTAATCTGAAGGCCACATGAAGTTTGGAGGTCTGTAGTGATTGACTCTGCAGAAAGTTGGCGACTTCTGCGGTCTGTCATTTTATCATGGGTTTTATTTCATGGCTGAGTTGCTGTCGTTTCCAATCGTTTCCACTTTGTTATAATACCACAGACAATATTTAGTTGTTGCACAGGTGGCATCCTATCCTATCACAGTACCACGCTGGAATTCACTGAGTTCCTGAGAGCGACCCATTCTTTCTCAAATGTTTGTAGAAGCAGTCTGCATGCCTAGGTGCTTGATTTTATACACCTGTGGCCATGGAAGTGATTCGAAAACACCTGAATTCGGTTATTTGGATGGGTGAGTGAATACTTTTGGCAATATGGTGTATATTTGGTATGAATGACTCCCCAGCTCCTGTCTAAGTATGTTAGTGAATACATCTTGATGTTCAAATAAATCACCAGCTAAATAGCTTTAATGTGCAGATTTTTTTTTGATAGGGCATGCAGTGTAAAGACTGAACTGTCCAGAGAGAGATCAGCCACTAAACTCTGCCGCCTCGTCAGTAGCAGTGATTGAGAGCAGCAGTTAAAAACAGCTCAATATGTCCAGTATGTCCATTAGCATTTTTCATTACAGGTCATTCAGTTGACTGATCCTTTACTTCATCATGAGTCTTCTGCAAGGCGTAGTTCCAGCGGCCAGTGAGGAAGTGGGTCATGTGATACGCCTTTACATTATAGTTTACTCCTCCAATCGATCACCTCAGAACATCTTCGGTGGTGACTATGAGGATCTTTAAGGCCTTCCATACACCTGCTTATTGTCTCGAATGGAAACGGGTAATTATCCAATTGCACACAATCAAGTGTCTTATTCAGGAAATGTGAGTGTTGCTGAAAATTAATCATCATCGATTAGAGACCCTGTGATTTGAATCCGTCCCTTCTCCAGATTAGTAGCCATTGATCTGTGACAGCAATTTCACGCTTGCGACCAACCAATCGACCCGGTCATAATGCGCGGCCCTCTGCCGGGTTTTTTTCATGACCTCCTCGTTCATCAAAGTGCCACCTGCGCTGACATTTACCTCCCTGCAGACGTGAACAGGATGGGATTGAAATTAGCATGAGGAGTTTATTTCATTGTTTGTTAGCAGCGATTAAAAAATAAATAAATAAATAAAAGTCTAGCAGAAGACATTACTGCAAAATATTGTTCTGGAGATTTGGGGTTTATCATTGTGTTTTAAAATGGGGCAGAAACGTGCTGGACAGATTGGGTGGATAACTGACCAAATCGTATTCCTTATGCCTGTCTTGTCTTTCTCTAATAATGTTATGGATTAGGCAGTAAAACATCTCTCCAATAGGATAGTAATCTGTGCTGAGGCTCCGGTATTCTGCTTATTGACAGTTTTTTGCCAGTGAGCACTTTTTAGGCGAGACAAAAAGACAATGTCAGTCTGCTATAATGACTCTTAAAGTGACTATTTCTTTGATCAGTGCTTTGAAATGCATCTGACACATACACCGATCAGCCACAGCATTATGACCGCTGACAGGAGAAGTGAATAACATTGACCGTCTTGTGACAATTCAGTGTTCTGCTGGGAAACTTAAACATGTACCACCACCCACCTAGATCAGACCAGGCACCCCCGTACAAGCACAGTAGAGTGCTTGCTTTTTTATTATTTTACTTCAACTTGTGGATACATTTTTCTGTATTCTGCATGCTGCTGCAATGCAACAATTTCCCTTGCAGGATCAATAAAGTCTATCTATCTATCTATCTATCTATCTATCTATCTATCTATCTATCTATCTATCTATCTATCTATCTGTCTATCTGTCTGTCTGTCTGTCTGTCTGTATATAAATACATTTTCCTTCAGTATCCACATGCAGCAGCAGAACCTATTTTTTTCTATGGTTATGTTTAAGCACTCAGAGGACAGATGGTCTTAGTAAAATATTGAAGTCAAGTGCGACTTGAAAGCTGACCTCTTTTCCATGCTTCCATGTGACACAGAAACATAAAACTAGCAACCATAATTCAGGAATCAGTGATGCCCCTCTTCAAAAACTCTGTTGGCAACACGAAATTTGTAGTATATGAAAATAATTTGCACTTTAGGTTTACAGCATATGTAAATAATAATGTATGTCTGTGGCAGGAGAATGACACACGCACAGCTTCCATACTTGTTATGGAAATCGCACGGCAAGTTCCGGATCTGCAGGCTTAGATTAGTAGCGTAAATAAAACATAGCTCGGGGGGGAAATTCATTCCTCCCCAAAAATCATGTTTTCCACATAAAAGCACAGATAATTGCCGGGAAGATTTGATACATAAATGTATAATGCTCAATTTCTTGTGTAAAGCAAAGCTCTGTGCTAATTTTAAATGCAGACGGACATGCATCACCAGAGTAAAAAAACCCAAAACAAAACCAAAAAACCTCTCTACATTTCATTTTTTAAACAAATATATATTTTTCCCAATAATATATATATATATTTTTTGTTCTGCTTACATTTTCACTCTCAAGCAAAGAAGCTGTCCAGGTTGTCTCCTCATTTAAACAGTCTCAATATCCTTCTATCCACTGATAACAAATGTCATCTGTCTACTTGGTGGCGAAGTCCATGAATTTAGAAGGATAGGTATATTAAAGTTCCCATGAGTTCTGACTCTGTACGTAAGCAAGCCATTATCATCCCCGCAGTTGCATGGTTGCAGAAAACTAAAAACTGAAAACTGTTTCTTTTCTTTTCCAGCAGATATCGTTTGCAGCTTAGAAAATAAAGCCTCATGTCTTTTCGATACCAAAAGCTGTATCTGCCTTTTGGATTCTGTGCAAACCGTGGTCTCACATATCTGCAACTGAAACCAGTCTGAAACCAAGCTGAAGATACCTTCTGTTGGTCCATAAAATAACAAGACATTGTTATAAAGAAAGGCCAAGGATGCAACTGCATTAATTGTTGTCACTTGTCAAAAACAAAGATCAACATAAACAACAATGTTGTTAGTGGGGGGCCTTTGAGGGGAGGAGCCTCTGTGGATCATCCCACAGATACTTGATCAGTTTGGGATCTAGTGAATTTGAAGGCCAGGTCAACACCTTGTGCTGTCTTCATGTCAGGCTGCATCCTGCTGGGGATGGCTGCTGCCATCAAGGAGTGTCATTGCTATGGGGTGGGGGTGCCTGGT
>JASGAT010373574.1:0-14322 GCA_030220025.1 Chelon auratus
CAGTTTTAGTAGTTTCTACAATCTCCTTAGATGTTTTCTCTGCTTGATGCATGCCAATGATTTGACCCTTCTCAAACAGACGACCACAGGATGTGACTTTAGACATGGTTGTTGAAGAAATGAGAAGCTACTCATTGCATCAGTTGGGCTTAAATAACTTGTTGTCAGCTGAAACATAATCACCCATGCAGTAATTATCCAATAGGAGGCTCCTACCTGTTTATTAGTTAAATCCAGGTCTTGACTATTTTTTTTGGCCAGGCAGTGTACACACACATATATATATTTATATATTTATATATATGGGTTTACTGGCACATTTGGACAACCCTCTGATCGGATGATATATAAGTCATGTGTCTCATGTATGAGTCATGTGACTCTAATATTCATGTCCTACTTGAGGCTGTATCACAGTTTTAGTGATACAGCCTCCTTGTAACTAAAGCTCATTCAGCTCATGGACAGACGTCCTGACATTTTTCTTTTAGAGTTCACTGGTAGAACTGTATAACTTGTATAACATAATATTGTAATATTGGTAATATTGGCAGCTGGTTAGGGGTTGTGTTAACCTGCTGGGTATCAATCATCCAATCAAACTGTTGGATCAACTAAAGACATTCAGAACATGTTTCCAGTTGAACCTCTTTGTAGATCTGAATGGGTATTTTGGTTTTATTTTGCATTGCTTCACTTGGGTCAGAGAGAACTTGTTAATCTCGACAGCCTTCAGTTTATATTCAACTCAATATAAACAGCCCTTTAGCTGGTGGTTTTTTTTTTTTTGGTGTTTTTTGGTGAACATGGAGCCCTTTAGTCCGTTAGTCAACAGCTTTACCAGCTTTACCAACACCTCTGTTCTGGTTGAAGCCATGTGACAGGTGTGCTACATATAGTACACTCACCTTCTGGTTCAGGCTGACCACACTCAGCTCTTTGACCTTCTTCTCCAGTGGTGCCTGGTCTCCTCTGCTGCTGCACATGCTCAGTTTGCGTTTGATTTCCTGTCTGGTGTCCATGGAGTCCTCTACAGCTTTGTTGGCACTTCTCACCCTCCTCTCATCCAACATGAAAGCTTTATGTAGCTTTTGGATCTCATGCAGCAGCTCTACAACAGGTTCAAACAGGACAGCTCTGATGAAAGAGAAGTCTAATCTGGAGTTTATTAAGAGTATAAAGATAAAGATGACCTGAATTTAAGTGACAATAATTAAACTAATCCTTATATTATTTTATATTTATATAAACTTGTCCTTATATAAATATAAAACAATATATTTTATATTATATATAAAATAAAACCTGTGGTGTGTAATACACATCTCTGTACCTTCCAGTGGTTGTTGTTCATTATCGGATGAGTCGCTGATGAGTTTCTCCTTCAGCTTGTTCAGCAGGTTCTTGAACTCCTGATGAATGTTGTTGATTTCAGTGTTGAGAAGTGACGACGGATCGATCAGGATCAGGTTTGGGTCAATGGCAGTTTTCAACTTCCTGTGAAGAAAAGCAAGGTTTGATTACAGAGTTTGACTTCTTCCAGTGACAGCACTAAACAACACTGAAAACCTACATGAATAAAACTGCAGACAATACTGAGATGATAAAACTAGTGGATCTTTCTTAGTCAACCCAACCTTACCTGATTTTCAAACTAATTTTCTCCACCTTTGGCATCACTGCCGTGGAACGTCCAGTCAGGTTGGCGAGGCCGTCCAGCTTAGAGCGTATCTCCAGCATCCGTTGCAGATAGCCACTGTCTGTGGGCTGCAGGTGGCCATTGTGGCGAGGGATGAAGGTTTTCATCCTCTGGGCAGCTCGCTGGACATCAGTGACGTTTTCAGTCCAGAGGACATTGCAAGGGTGACATTCTTTACAGGCTGGAAAAGTCGAGTCGTAGCCGGTGGCGCACTCGTCACATAATATACCAGTAACTCCGACCCGACAGATACACTCTCCAGTTTCTGGGTCACATGACGGGCGTTCAGTTCCTTCCAGATTACAGTCACAAGCTGAGAACAGTTTAAATAGAAACAAGCTGCAGTTGTGTTGCAGAAGATTTTAACGTAAATATGAGAGCTTTTCACTTACAGACACACTGCAGGTCTGGATTGCCAAAATGATTTTCTCCACATTCATCACACTGTCTTCCTCCAAACTCAGGACGGCATGGACACTGTCCCATCACCTGAATGCACCACAACTCCTTTCATCATCACTCATTCATCTACATGGCCATTTGTCATTTTTGTATTAAACTGAACCCTGTTCTTTAAACTTTCAAACAATAAATAAACAGGACAGTGTCTGTGGTTGTGGAGGTCTTGCCTTGTTGCAGATGTTGGAGAAAGAGTTAACAGGATCACATCTGCAGGGCTGACAGCCTGATGCTCCATCCAGGTTCCAGTATCCGTCTTCACATTCATCACAGAGGTCTCCCACCACCCCCATTCTGCAAGGACACTGTCCCGTCCTCGGATTGCAGAAACAAGGACCACCCAGAGGACACTGAGTCACTTGTGTCCCCCGCCGGTCACAGGAGCATTCTGGGAAAAATTAAAGATGAGCTTTGGTTAGTGACCGAGTCTGGACTTAGAGACAGCATGAGGAGCTCAGGTCTTCTGCAAAGCTGCTGCTCTTTTAAAGGGGTGGGTGTGAATTTATGAATGAATGTTATTGTTTGCCATACATACCTTTGCAGTCCTGGTCCAGGGCATTGCCATAGTAACCAGCTTTGCAGTTTTGACAGCGTGGTCCCATGGTATTGTGAAGGCAACGCAGACATTCTCCTGTGGTGCTGTCGCAGGTGTTGGGATCATCAGGGTCGATGTTGTTGTTGCAAGGACACTTTCTGCAGTGGGAACCTGGCAACGTCAGGTCGCCATAGAAACCAGGACTGCATCTATCGCAGTGTGGCCCTGAGGGCATCAAAGTCAGTTTTAACAACTGTTGTTTACACATTCATTAACAAAGTTATCATGTCTCTCTTCATGGTATGGAATGATCTGCTGCCCTCTAGTGGCAGTTAGTGGCAGTTCTTCCAACATATGTGTAAGATGAGGGATAAAACCACAGCTGAAGCTAAGGACAGGACCTCATCTGAGCATGTGCAGACAGGTAAACAGGTAAACAGGTGACACAGAATTAGCTCGTACCTGTGTGACCCTCCTGACAGTTACAGGTCAGACTGAGTGACCGTGGGTCGTGTTGACAGGAAGTAGCAAACAAACGTCCACTGCTCAGAACATCAGGACACAGACAGGGCTGACAGGGCAGTCTGGAGACCGGGTTACCATAGTGACCCTCCACACACCTGCATCAGAAATACACGTGTGTCACAACGTTCAGCTTTTCTACACTTCTATACCTGGAGGGTCTACAGAATTTATGTTGATTTCATTTTAGTGTTTTAAAAAATATCTTATCTATTAATCTTATTAAATATTTTCAGCTGCACAACCAGCCACAGTATAAATATATATATTATATACATATACAACTTATTTTATTAAATAAATACAGTGCTACTTAAATTATTTCAGTAAAAAGTCCTGAAAGTAGACAAAGACAACTCGACCAAAAGCACAAAGCCAATATTACATATCATGTCCTCCTTGTCTCCAGTATCTGCTGTGACCTCCTTGTAACTAAATGTTTCTGGTAACAGCTGATCAGTGGTCTAAAGCAGCTTGGAGGAATTTTAGCCCATTCCTCAGAACAGAACCACTGTAGAAATCTTTATAATAAACATATCTGACCTGTCACAGTGAGGTCCGGTGGTGTGGTCCCTGCAGTCCAGACACTCTCCAGTTTCCCCGTCACACAGCTCAGACAGTCCATTACATTCACATGGCCGACAGAACGGGAATCCCCAGAATCCTGGACGACAGCGGTCACAGCTTCGACCGGTAACCTCCGACCGACAAACACACTGACCTCTGACCTGATCACACAGCTCCGACACTGAGCCGCGAGGGTCACACTCACATCCTGACACAACAGACAAGAAGAATTTATTCAACACACATTTGTCCTGAAAAAAGGGAAACAGGATTTTCACTTCAGAGTGATCTTCTTACTTTTGCATCCTTCAGGTCCGAAGCCAAATGTCTGCGGTGCACAGCTGTCACAGCAACGACCAATCACATTGAGCTTACACTGACAGAACCCACCCAATTTACTGCAGTCTGGTCCAAGAGAACCAATCACATTACACCTGCAAGCTAACAACAAGTGAACCGTGGAGATTAACATGGGAGTAAAGAGTTAGGGTTTAGTGTCATGTTCTGTGCATCTGTGTGTGTATGGGTGTGTGTGGGGCGGACTCATGTTGACTGACTGGGAATCCTCAGCCAAAGAAAGACAGGAGTGTTGTTCAGTCTGTCTGTAACTGGGTGTATATATATTAAATAAATCTGGCTTCATTCTTCTTCCCTTCCTGTCAGAGGATCAGAGCCACTGTAGTTTAACTTTAAAGTCAGAATGCTGACTTTTTTCAAAGTTCTAGACTTTTCTCACACTGAAAATCAGTGAGAGCTTAGGCTGTTTTTAATTCTGTCATGTTTCCTCCTTATCTCCTGGGGTGATGGGATATGCTGGCTTCATGTCTACGGCAACAACTGCGTTTTTTAATCTGAAAAAATCGTATCACAGTTAACATACTTATAATTTATTCATTTTAATAAAGAAAACAAGCTCCCTGACATTAACCAACCAAGCATCCTGAGCTTAGCTGTGACTAATTTAAAGAAATACAAAGAGCAGAGCACTGAGACAGTGTTGTGGAGACAAGTCTATATGAGTCTGGTCTATAACTGAGCAACTGAGCAGCTGAGCAGAGAGAATAGACTCTGTACAATATGAGATGTTATGTGGAATGTTTAAGATTTTAACTGAACTACTTACGAACTGCTCCGTTGTGGATTCGAGCTGCAAGGCTTTTGATGAGGCCCTCACAGACTTCTGGGAGTGGCTCCTGAGAGCCGACCATGTTGGCCAATCCAGTGCAGCGAAAGTGGCGGAAAGCGTCCAGGTCACTTTGGGAGCAAAAGTCTGGAACTGACTCCATGCTAGGAACCAGACCCATCTGAAAAAAAATAACCGAACCCTAAAATCCACCAGAGAATCCGGTTTCTGTTGGATCTTACAAATATGAACAGACTGGAACCCAGTCAGTGCAGAAACACCAACACCTGAGCTGTGATTGGACAGTGTCGGTTTGTAATCACTTATTGATATGAAGACTTCCTCACCGAGTCGATCAGGATGTGTGATCCATCAGATGTAGTCTGTTTGTGAAACACGATGTCCACAAAGTACTGACCTCCTGCATTCAGACACAGCGGAGAGCCCAGAAAAACTCCTCTGACACAAATAAAAGACAACAGTGAATAAAGTTAATAGAAGAAAACAAGAAACACCATGGACACTGAAACAACCTGACTGCACAAAGACACAATAATTTACACAATATTTATTATTTACATGAAGCGGCTGAATATGTGTCAACTCCAACAGAGGAAAGTGAAATCAGCTTCTCTCTCTTCCTCCATATAATCTGATTCCTGTTAAAAGTTTGTTCTGCTCTCTAAAGTGTCTTGTTATTGATGCTGTCAGGATGCGTTCTGTAGTAGTGTGTCCCCACCGTCCATCTTCATCATGGAGGAATGGAGGAAAAGAGGTTTGGTTTCACCAGTGACTATGACTAAAGGACCCAGCATGGCACCTGGTCTGTGATCTGTTGAAGCCTCCACACACTTCAACAGAAGCTGAGTCTTATTTTTTAGAGGTAGGATGTTATCATGAATCTAATGGAGCATTGAAGTCACACTTCTGAACATCAGCTGTGTCTAAAAATTTAAAAATGCATTGATTGACTTGTCTTGTCCAATCACATCAGTTACTTTGCTCCTTAGACTTGTGCCTTCATTAAACCTCTCAAGGGGAAAGATTGTGGTGTCTCTAAACCTCAGGCTGTTTCTTTGATCCATTCATTTGACACCAGAACAGCCTGGGGACGTAGAAATTCTCTCTGGTGTTTACTGACATCCTCTCACCTCAAGTTTCCCGGAAGAATAACAGTTCTACTTCCAGCTGGGTTGATGCTGCAGTGTTCATCACCTGGTGACAGTGTGATGCTGCTGACTGAAGCCAGCCAATCAGACAGAGACTGTATAGGAGGATACAAGAAGATCATTTTCAATGTTCTATTATGTTATACAGCCTTATTAACATTTCAATATGTAAAATAAATATGTCCCATTGAAAGCTTGTCAAAAACAATCTAGGACAAACTCTACTTTGATGTCAAGTATCATTTATGATGTTATTTGACTGTTTCAGTTTATTTGATGAATTCACTCTCAGATCCAGGACCAGGACTGGCTCACCTCTGGTTCATAGTGGATGACCAGCTGGTACTCCATTGATGAGGGGAGGTTGTCCACAGTAAACCTAAGCCCTGCCCCCTCCAACACTCTGACCAATCCCATGCCCGTCCAGGTGACTGGCTGGTCCGCTGACCTCTGACGGGGGATGATCTGCAGGGCATGACCTGGGTCCAGGGGGATACTGCTCTGCTGCAGAACCCAAACAAACAGCAGTGGTACTCAGGACACAGGAAGTTGATCTGATTGGCTGGACTGAAAGAATGTTACAGCATATGGATTCCCACCTGTCTCTGTCGACGCCGCCGAGCAAGTCGACGCATCCTTGTATCCAAAACCACTTGACTATTAGTGAACTTGAAATCAAAGTAGATCGAGAGGGTTCAGTTGAGAACACTAGAGTAAATACCCAGTGACACTAGAAACCATCATTCTTTCAGGACTGTTACAAACCAGAGAAGCTGACCAAGAGCTTCCTCCTGCCAGCGGGGCAGCGAGCTCTGCCTCATATAGGAAGTAGTTCAGTGAGGGAAGGAAGTGGCCGGGGGCAGGGTCAGAGCACCGCCGACCAATCATGTTGGGCAAACAGTGACACTGTCCATCCTCTGGAGAACACCTGAACAGATAAGAAATGACTACCTGCTCAGTTTTTGCGTCTTTAAATAAAGTTTATTTTGTTGCTCACTAGATCTCAGCCCTGTCACACATCTGTGTCCTGGTAATCCTGTTTTTCTTTATTTGATAAGAGGATGTAAACACTGAGATGACTGAATTTGTGGTTCTGGACTTGATGAGTAAATGTGAAATAACCATTATAATAACCATTATAATTTTTTCATCTTATTTATTTCACACAAACTGTGGATATTGTAGAGGTAGAATAATCTCATACGTGGTGCCATGAGATCCGCCCACATCACAGTTACAGGACGAACATCTGAGAACAGAGTTTCCTAAACCCCAGAAACCTGCCTGGACACAAAACACAGACATGAACACACCTGCAAATATGAACATTCACTCAACAACTGGCTTCACCCACATGGAGATAAGCCCGTGTTCAGGTTGTCATCACTGTTATTTCACAAAGTTATCAAAGTAAGAAACTGTCATGGCCTTGTCCTCCTCGGTGGGAGGTTTCTCTCTTTCTCTTGTGCTTGATTAAAGGAGTGGAGTCAGGTGTGGGAGTGGCCTCACCATCTTCAGCTTCATATATCATTATATTTTCTATACACTTATAACTTGTAAAATTAAACTCACCACACACAGATCGCACAGCGGTCCGGTTGCCAAACTGTCACATTCACAGCTTCCTGTCAGCTGATCACAAGACCCAACACTTCCCAAAGCATGGCACCTGCACACTGACAAACATGACAAGACACAACACAAAACAACACGATACAACAAACACGACAAAAATGACATGACACAACACAATACAACACGAGACAACACAACAAATACAAGACAACACAACAAACACGACATGACAAACACAACATAACACGACACGATGCAACAAACACGTCAAACGCGACACAACAAACACGATGGCTGATTAAACATGAGGCTGAAGTTTCTTGACTTGCTGAAAAGGTCAAAAGGGTTTAACTGAGTATTTCTGGTCACCTTGACAACCGTCTGGGTTGTCTTGTGTCAGACTGAAAAAACCTCGTCTGCAGCGATCACAGCGTTGACCTTCAACGTTTGCTTTACAGAGACACTGACCGCTCCATGAATCACAGAGACCGCCATCACGAGAACCAGCGGGGTCGCAGTCACAAGCTGGAACGACAATTTTCATCTTCATCACCACCATCCTCGTCATCATCATCATCACCATCACCATCATCATCTTCATCATAACCATCACCACCATCATAGTCATCATCATCATCACCGTCACCATCCTCCTTATCATCATCATCATCATCATCGCCATCATCATTATCATCATCATCGCCATCATCATTATCATCATCATCGCCATCATCATTATCATCATCATCACCATCATCATCATCATCATCGCCATCATCATTATCATCATCATCATCATCATCATCACCATCATCATCATCATCACCACCACCATCACCATCATCCTTATCATCTTCATCATCATTGCCACCATTATCATCATCATCATCATTACCACCATCATCATCATCATCACCACCACCACCATCACCATCATCATCATCATCATCACCATCATCATCACCATCATCATCATCGCCATCATCATCATCATCATCATCATCGTCAGCATCATTGCCACCATTATCATCATCATCATCATCATCATTGCCACCACCATCACCATCATCATCATCATCATCATCACCACCACCACCATCACCATCATCACCATCATCATCACCATCATCATCGCCATCATCATCATCATCATCATCATCGTCAGCATCATTGCCACCATTATCATCATCATCATCATCATCATCATCACCATCACAATCATCATCACCATCATCGCCATCAAAATGAGTGTATGTGTGTATCCATGGGAACCTACGTATGCAGGCGTATGGGTCGTCCATCGCTCTCTGTGGGTCCTGGTACAGAAAAGGTCGACACCGTTCACACTGAGGTCCGGTCCGGTCATGACGGCAGTCATCACACACACCGCCACTGACGCCGCCAGATGCTTCATAACGGGCTGCGTCGAAGTGACACAAGTCTGAGTGGCCATGACAGTTACACCCTGAGAAACAGGACAGGACAGGACAAGATTATTTGGTGCAACAAATAAACGGCATTACTACATTAACAATATAAAAATTATCTCCACAAGATCACTGCTGACTAAAACTACCTAAACTAAAATGTATACTAATTAAAAATTAACAAATGAAAACTATGAATAAAATAAATGTAGATAAAATTAAACAAATTCAGAAAAAAAATATTATTAGTTATATTTCACTTATTAAACAGTGTGATTCCTGATTGTTTTTTTGTTATATATAAATGTAAAGTCATTAATTTAATTCAATTCAATTTAATTTACTCCTGCAGATGTTGGCTGTGTTTTGTCCTCCAGGCTTCCAGGGGGAGTCATGATGAAAGTCCTGACATCTCTCACAGTTCTCTCCAGCTGTGTTGTGCTGACAAACACATCGCCCATGAACCTGAAAACAGAAAATATTTTTACCTGAAATCTTATGTGTTCCTCTGGATCTGCATCTATATCTCTGAGCCAGTGGTAGAATTTTCCTCTCTTTACATTAGATGTATAAACTGAGTTTGGGACTGGATGTCCTCTGATAATAGCTCCGTTCACATGTAAAGGAATGTTCTGTTCATTTATTGTGATGCCTACCATGCCAGGCTCAGGGAAGACATCCCCTCGTCCTCCCTCCACAGGTGTACACCTGCTGGCATGTCCGTTACAGAAGCAGCTTCCTCGGACCACCATGTTGTAGAGAGAGTAGTAATATTTATCCTGAGGGTTCCTGCGTCTCCGACCCAGCAGAGTGTCACCGAGCGTGAAGAGATCAGTGAAATTCACCCGAATATTAGTTAAGGTGATCAGATCTGAGGGCGACCAGAAAAATAGTCTTTTTTGTTTGTTTTCCTTCCTGTGTGTAACATGTTTAAGGTGTTCATACAGTGTCTCATTAAAAACACAATGAAATGTTTCATATCTTCTTCATTCTCTCCAATAAACTGAGTTTAGTGAGAAGGAAGCGTAGTCAGGTTTATTTACACAATGATGTCAGTGAACGTTGACCTGATCATTTGATTCTCTGTCTAAAACCTCACCTTGGATGTTGGGAGCGTAGGGGTTGTCTATTTCAAAGATAGGATCCAGAGCTTTTAGCACCACCTAGTGGACAAACATCATGAAACTTGATCTGAATGGGAGCCTCATCAACACATGGAGACAGACAAAAAGAAATGTGTGGAACAAATTCTCGCACAGTGTCTTCTCAGTTACGGTCATATGTAATAAATTTAACCACTTTCTTTCATTTATTATGGTTTCTAAAGCCATGAGCATGAGTCCACTTCCTTCTGTTAGAAACGGATCATTTGGTCATGTGATGAGTGACTTGTCTGATGTGGAGGATGTGCTGTTGTAGTGTGTGTCCATATGTTCATGTGTGTGATTTGTGAATAAATAAAGTTGAGTTGAAGTCAGTATTTCACCTCTCCATAGGTGGATGGTTCTGATCCGGAATATCTGCTGTCACAGATCACGTCATTGATGCTTTCAGCCGGTTTATCCGACACAAGAGGGAAATAAAGTGAACAATCTTCTGCAAAGTAACGAAAAACTTTCCAGCTTCGTCCGAAATCCTTTGAACGCTCCACCAACATGGCTGCCGGCCGGAAACTCTGCACAGAGAAGGAACAGGCAGGGACTGTGACCTTGCCATTACCATGACATGGTTCAGGGCTAAAGGCTGTTTGAGTCTTGTCTTGTTTCTGTTAAAGGAAGTTTGTTTAGATCTTGAATTGAGACGTTGGGGACAGAGTGTGCTGTTACTCACAGTATAAACATGAAGCATAGTGTCTCAACATGGTGCAATATAAATAAAACTGACTTGATTTGGCTTGCCTAAGTATCAGACCACTTTATAATGACACACTCTTGGCAGATTGTCAGTTTTTGTGAAACCTGTTGCTAGAAAAAATAAATGATATGAGCCATTGAACCTATTTAAGAAATTGAACCAACCCAGGCTCTGGGTTCTGTCGACCGGATCTGGATTGTTACTGATGCTATTCATTTAAATAGCATCAGTTACAATTGCCGCCTCTTGCCCGATGACACCTGTGATAGGCTCCAGCCCCCCCACGACCTTTCACAGGACAAGGGGTTAAAGAGATGAATGAATGAATGAATCTACTGAAGTGAATGTTTGGTCTACTCTAACGCTTTCATGAGTGTTTCACTCATTAAAAGGGTTTTGTCATCGCTTCATGGGTTCACTCTGTATTTTAGAACCATTTCAAATTTGTGGCCACATGTTACCCATGGAATACTTAACATACAGGTCCAGATGTATGACTGAGGTTTTTTATAAATTCTGGTCCCCATTCCTGACTTATATTGGTACAAGACTAGCTGCCATTGTGTTGAAGGGCCTGGTGGACCATAAGTGAGAAAATACAGTACGGATCAACACATAACGGGCTTCCTGAGTTACTATGCATTTGATGTTAGTGATGCTGCTGTGGTGTCTTTGGGGGGATTACACCCCACTCTTACTTCTGTTTATCATATATGATTCTTTTGTTTACAAATGATATGCCCACACGGAAAGAACCTATATAAACATATAGGTTTTAATATAGGTTTTGAATGTATGTGACACACATAAAATTGGCCGTTTTCATATATACGCATAAATGCTATATATATGCAGCATATATGCACAGATAAACTGCATATAGGTTTCATATATCCTCATATACCCACACGGAAAGAACCTATATGAGGATATATGCACATATATGAAACCTGTATGCAGTTTATCTGTGCATATATGCATATATATGAAAACGGCCAATTTTATGTATGTCACCTATATTCAAAACCTATATTAAAACCTATATGTTTATATAGGTTCTTTCCATGTGGGTGGCCCCATCCCCTATTGTTATGGTTGTTTTTGTCTAAGACAGCACTGTTTGTTTGCTTGTTTTTGTGGCTGTCTATGTTGGTTTGTGTTTATGTATATTTGGTTACTCATAATATGTATATGTGAAGGAACAGAAACCGTACTTCTTTACTTTTGTTATACATGGCATAACCTTCCATTCATGTCTCCAGCCTATTGCAACACAAGTAAACAAACAGTACCAATAAGATAAAATGATCACAAGAGAGTGTGTCTGCGTACACAGCGATTGGAGTCCTGACTCAACTGTGTTCAATTTTCAATCAACCAGGTGTATGAACTAATCAGCCAGTCTCAGTGAGTCAGCATCACTGACAATCTGATCACTTGTGAATTAAACCAGAAGGTCTGCTGTTACCTTGAAGGTGAGGACCAGATGACTAAACTGGAACACTGTCTCCAGATCTAGCTGGATGCTGACCCGATTAACTCCTGCAGATGAGGCAGGAAAGAAGCAGAGTTAACTGGGGTCATCATTCTGTTACTAGTGATGAGCCTCTGACTGGACACATAGTACATTATGATGTTTTGAACTTGCCGTTCTCGGACTGCCACCACTTCATCTTTCTTTCAGGTTCGAAGGTTGTGATGACGTTCTCGATACGGTGACTGTTTGGGTTGCTATAATGACTATATGGTAGCCTGGAGTCACATATGAAACATTTCTGCTCTTCCTGATGAATGAAGACAAATTCGACCCAAAAAATCAATAATCATCACAAATTACTCATCTGCTCTGACATTTAATTGAACTTCTCGTTGATTATTGGTTCTGAACCACAAAAACTGAATTCAAACTTTTTTTCTGTACAATAACAACAAAACCCTATTTGTAGGAATCTAAAGAAACTAAAGAACATGTATTTAACGAAACTTTTCAGCAAGAATAAAGAACCTATGTCAAGGCTGCAGGAGGGAAAAAATAATGCAAATCCAGTAATGAGGAGACGAAGTGGAACTGATCCTCAGGGTAAAGACACCAGTGACAGATCAGGACATGTTCCAGTATGAAAGTCAGAGGATGAGCCAGAAATACACTCGTCACAGAAACTGAGTTCAGATGCAGGCTATTCACAGAGTTAATCCCCTGCTGAACAAAAGCGTTACGGATGTATCTGTGAAAAGAAATATTTATTATCTGTGCAACACTCACCTATGTTACTCATACTACTGAAAACTGTAATAATAAGAGGTACAAGAATATATAATAAAAATAAAACTTATTCAACACTTTTATTTGTCTATACTTGAGCCTGTCTAACCTCCAGATATCCGAGGATGCAGTAGTTCTGAGGTCCATCCAGACCACAGGTGGACGAGGCCGAGAGTTGAGCTGCTCGACCCACCATTAAATCTCCAAGCTGGGGATTACAAGAGCCACCGGGGCACTGGTCCCAGAGGCCCTGAAGTCTAACAGCTGGAAGAAAAACTGTTTAAAGAGAAAAATATGTCAGATAGATGAGAAATAGATGCCGTATAGATACTATATATAGTATATGTTTCAGCACACTATTTCTATGCACCATGCAACGATAATCTGTGGTATGAATATTCAATACAGTGGGAAGATTAGTCATTGCCAGTGAAGAACAGCATACTCAGTCTGTATACATTAAACTGTCAGAATGAAACATGTTTGGCTGTAAAACCAGGGACCAGTCAGGGGTTTCAGGTGTCAGTGAAGTGTCAAACTGGTATAGTATATCATTCAAAATTTCCATTAGAATCAAGACAAATGACAAAAGAGTGAACATGCAGAGAAAGAAAACAACTGACAAGTGGAAAAATTCTTCTTCTTCAAGTGATCACATGTCTGAAAATGTTCATCTGTTCATCCAGAACAGAGGCGGTATCAAATATCTGCAGCAACAGCGCACCCAATCTCAGTGACAAGTGTTTAACTCTGCTGCTTCTGCTTCTGTTTCTGCTTTGACTTAGGCTTAGACTTAGGCCTAGGCCTAGACTTAGGCCTAGGGTTAGGGTCAGGGTCAGGGTCAGGTTTAAGGTTAGGGGTTCTTTTCTCCAGCAGAGTGGAGGTGGTAAGAGAGTTTCTCTCTCAGCAACTCACGGATGAAGAAGATGAAGCTCATGTTGTGTTGTCACATATGCCTGTTGGCCACTGATTAGTCTGGTTGTTAATGGACTCTGGTGGAGAACAAAAACAGGTTAATCTAAAACACATGGTGAGTAAAAACTGATCTGCTTATCTCACACACTGACACAACACTACTTTGTGGAAAATAGCATAGTAGTATAATATTTTTTTCTACTTTTTTACCAGA
>JASGAT010373575.1:0-10371 GCA_030220025.1 Chelon auratus
CAACAACACACAATGCAAATCGGATCAGAACGGCATGCAGCGCGAGGCATGGAGGGAAGCATAACACGTACGGCTAAGATGAAATGCAGCTATAATAAAGACTGGGAACTATCTATCCCTGTGTGAAACCAGTGCAAGGCGAGTCTGGTTAAATTTGCTGTGAAGTTTGCTTGTCATTTTTCCGTTTCACACGGAGGTGAATACGACGTAAAACGACACAGACAATGCGAGACAAAACGTGTTGCTGAACTTGGGAAAGTTGCATTTAAATAAGTTTATATATATATATATATATATATCTCCTATATTATAAAATATTTAAGTTTTTATTTGCAGGCTGTTATGTGCTACTGAATCAATCAGATGGCACAGAATAGTAATGTAGCTAAGGGGCAGAATAGAAATGTTTATTTTTTCTGTTAGTTCTTTTAGACTACCTTGATGCACTGGTATCTCACATTGTCCCACACTGTCCCACACAAACGTAGCCTTTGTCCCACATCTGGTGAATTGGGATCTGGTCACCCTAGCTGCATGTAGGGATGCTACATGATGTCACTTGTCTAAATAACATCTACATGAATGCCAGGTCTAAAAGTTTCCCAGCAGAACATTGTATTGTCACAGGATGGTCAATGTTATTTACTTCTCCTGTCAGTGGCCGCAAGCAGCCAATTATCTCAAATGAAAAGCTGGCCTCCGAAGGTTTGACATTTTCCTTGGATACTGGATAATAGATTCCCTAGTATTGTCTAAAATATTAACATGTTAAGAGCCAAAAATAATTTATAATCTGACAGTCAATAATGATCAACAATAACACACTTACAGATGGTTTGTGTTTGGTGAAAAAAAAAAAACTCTGACTCTGATTTTCTCACAGTTTTTCTCCGTCAGTCTGATAGTTTAGTTTACAGACAGGAGAAAAGAGCGGTGCAATGAATGAGTCACCGTCTCTTGGCTGCCAAACACGCAGCAATAAAGAGCCATCAGAGTTTGACACGGGAGAGAAAACGATCAAGTCTGGCTGCGCCGCCAGGATTCCTCTCATGCAGGTGCAGAGACCATCACGGATCTGTTTGAAAACTCCTTTCAGGCGAGATTAATTTATTCGAACCGTGAGTCAGAGAGTCGAGCTACGCTCTCGGAGATGTGGCTTTCATTATCCTTTCACTCTCCCGGGAGAAAAACACTGACACTCGCAACGAGAGCCGCGATGCCTCGCCAAGACAAACAGACTCGCGCTGTAACTCACGCTTTTAGGATGAGAGCCAGAGCCAAAATTACGACGGGGATATTATAATTTCAGACTTATTATAGGCTTCTAATATCTGCTTCTTCTTCTCCAAGGTGTTACTTAATGTCACAGCATTGCCAGGAACAATACATCAGGCATCATTAAACAACACATCAGAGTATTTTTTGTGTCATCACAGTAACTTGAGGCATATTTCATGTGGCACTCATGAAGGACTTCAGACAAAAAGCAATAGTGGTTGTTATATACAGCAACAGTTTTCATCTACACACTCCAATCAGGCATATCATTATGACCTAATATTTTGTATGTCTCCCTTGTTATGTCTGCTGCTATTATTATCATTCAATAGTATGTGACCTCTTACAATACCAGGAAAAAAAATCTTAAAAAAGTCTACACTGGTACTGATTCTGAGATATACACACAATGAGAGAATGAAATTAGCATGAGGCAGAGAAGAAGGAAGAGGAGGAGGAGGAAGATGAAGAAAGGTAGAAGTCCCACCTGGGCATCAGTAAGCTGGAAAAGATCCTTATAAGCCAGGTAGACAAGGAAAGAGTTGACACCTGAGGAAGACAACACACAAAGCAACGGGAGGTTTAAAGAAGGAAAACTAGAAACCATTAAAACAACTTCACCGTGAAGCTCCAGTAAGTGTGGCTTTACGTAATAACAATAGCAATGAGCAAAGAGAGCTGTAATAATACATTTTTTCCAGAAGTGTGTGGGCATGCGGCGACCCCACAGTGTTTTAAAGCTGCAGCTCAGTTCTTATCCTGAAGTTGGACTGCAGCAAATGAACTCCCAAATCTGATGGGCCGTAAATTTGGCCAATTTGAATAAAAACAGGAAACTGTATTGTGCAATATGACAGATTGCTCAGAGGTGCAGTGAGCATTACAGCCTCTAGAGGCCGCCAGTTAGCTCTTTGTCGTGTTTCTTTTTTGCTCTGCAGCCTTTTTCTGATAAAAAGTACATTTAAACTTAAAATTCTACAAAAACTGTAAAAAGATATTTTTTTTTCACAAATTAAGCAGGCCCAATGACAAACACAGGGTAAATAACAATGAAGAGCAGCTTTAGATGCAGATTTAGAATGATAAGAGAACTGGATTAAGTGAGTTTTGAAATGTTAATACATATTTTTTCTAAAAATTCAATTAAATATTTGATTGTGATGCTTTGGTATTAAAAGGTTTTGTTAATGCTGAGTGTGTCATGTATAATATGCTGCAGGAAGGTTATAGTGCATATGTTAATTGAAATCTGTTTCTGCCACAGTCTGAGTCGAGACAAAGCTGCTGGAACATATTCACTTGAGAAAAGCCAAAATGGCTTTTCACTGGTCGTACCGTGATCCTTCACCAGCGCCTCCATCTCCTCCTGGAGCCCCCTGTGCCACTCGGTGATGTCGATGTGCAGCGAGTAGTCGCAGCATGACTTGCTGTCGGCCCACTCGCGCCACTGCTCGAAGGCCGAGATGAGGCTGACGCCGGGCTCGGGTACCACGTGGTCAACTGGGAACACAAATACAACAACACACGGTCAAACAAATTCCCAAGAAGTGGCTCTAACTGGCATTGCTGTCCAAATGTGCTGATGTTGTGTCTAGAGATAGCTGAGCTAAACTGATCCTTGAACATGACTAAATACATGACTGCTGTGTCCACAAATCATCTGCTCACAGTTTCCACAACAACAGTATTCATGATGTTTTCATTAAAAGGTTGTCTATAAAACTGTGTGTACACATCATGACTGCAAACATTTCCAAACTTACATTCTGCAGTTACAAACAACTAATTGGCTGTTTGTTCGTATATCCAGCTGCCTCCAGGTCAAACTTAAGTGACCCTGTCTTCAAGTTCAGATGGATTCAGAAACGTTTTATTAAGCATGGCTAACATGGAGTGTCAAATCTAATTTGTTCTCTTCCGATGTCTGTCAAATGGCGCCAGTCATCATCAGGCACATTACGTCCCACTTCAGACCACTTTGACCCTGGGTGGATCTGCAGCAGTCAGCTTTAAGCCTGAGGTGACAACAACACGCAGGGAGAGTTTGTTTCGCTGCCAGGGAGGGAATGGTGTTGCAGCTGAGTCAGCAGAGGGAGGGCCACTGTAGCATTTGGAGACATAGTTTCCATTAAGCTATGTTTTCTTTTTACATTACATCAACTTTTTTAAATCTTCAGTCAATTTAATGACTACATTAAACCAGTGCTGGGGCTAGGAGTTGGTAGCACGGACGGGCTAGTATAATATTTATTATACATTAACAGAGTAGTAACTTTATTTAAGCAAGCAAAGGTCAAATACTGATTCTGACACTCTTTTGAGGACAACAGCGTCCACATTTTAGCCAGAGAAGGCTGATGGTATGAAAGAGGAGTAAAGGAGGCCATCTACTTAATATTGAAAACCCCTCTCTGAACAGAGGACTGAGACATCTGTCAGCAAAGAGTGTCACTCCCAGGTTTCTGGCTGTTAACGGGTCATTAGAGAACCACTAATTGTGAAAAACAAGGCCACCACCAGTTTAAACTGAACAACATTCTTTAATTGCATTTGAGTACCTGCTCTTACGCAAACCCAGTTTTAGGGTTTAGAGTTTTAGGTGGGCACTGCCCACAAATAAAAAATCTAAATCCCCACCAGTCATTTAGAACTGTGGTGAAATGTCTTCAAGAAAACTGACACGTGTCGAGCTGTCTTTGTTTTATTGTTGCTTTGGATAAACCCACTTGAAACTATTACCAAGGTCGCCCTGATGTTCAGAACTTTGTGCAGACATGGCAAAAGTATATACACAATATAAAGTAAAAGTAGCATATAAGAGGAATTAAACAGGTCTCAAATAATGTTACAATACTCATGTAAAAATGTAGAATTTCTGAGTGACTTAAACCTCATGCCTTTGGTAAGAAACAAAACCAGGAAGAACCTGTTGATTACAAAGAACTTGGTTGAGATTTTTACGAAACATTATGAAAAAACATGAGACTAAGGATCTTAACATGTGCTTTATGAAATACCAGCGACCAAACTGCTGTGTTTGTGTGTCCACAGGGACAGTTACTTCACTTCCTGATTCTGAGTGCGGCTCTGAGTCCTCAGAGCAGATGGATGGTTTCATATTTTGGCTCAGCCATGGAGACGCCTGGCACCCTTACTGTTCTCATTAAGACATTTTCAATTAGAGCCAATTAGCAAATGGAGAATAACCGCAGGGGGAGGACGTACCGCCGACACCAGCTTTCATTTGATTCCACAGGCAGGACAATCGCCGGTGAACCTTGAGTCCCAGACAGTAGGAGAACTGCTGGTGCACGACTTACTGATCATGGTGGTGCCTCCAGCCAGCGCGGCCTTGGTGCCCTGGTAGAAGTCGTCGGCGGACGTCATGCCTCGATCAGGCATCTGGAAACGCGTGTGCACGTCGATGCCACCCGGCATCAACATGCGGCCGTGGGCATCGATGGTTTTCACCCCACCAGGCACGATGAGATTTTCCCCAATTTGCCTGAGAAAAGAGAAGATCATGTATTTAAATACCAGTTTATTAAACCTCCCACTGTCATTAGCAATGGTATTAATACAGCTATTACTACATGTATTTTAGACCAACCATTTTAAAAATTTGTTTTTCTTTTTGTTCTTCCTTTCTTTTCCTACTTTTCCCTAACTTATTAGTGCTTTTTATGTCTGGACTCATAACTGTTCAGCTGTCTTGTATTTTTGTTCTATCTGTTCAGTTCTCATCAGCAATAACAAAAAAGATTTGCAAATTTCTTATGTTATTTTATTATTATTTTTTTTTTTACAATTAATTTAATTCTCAGTTCTCTCCAGATAAGTATATTGGCAGGAATACAGATGAAGAAAGGTCAGTGTTTTCATCTGCGGCCACCTGTTATCCTTTCTGTCTAAGTATTGAATTTCTGAGGGTTTTTTTATGAGAATTTATTGTTTTCATTCCCTTCCCAGGTTCATTCAACAAATTCAGAATTCCTTTTCAAAAATGGCTAAACTAAAAACTATCTGAAACACTTTGCATGTGCTATTTATCCCAAAACACTCATCATCCAGAAGTTAACATACATCCATATTCATTAACATTAAATAATATTCATGAATTTAAATTCAGTTGAATACAAGTGGAAAGGAAGAAGCTATAAAGTGTTCATAAAAACAAATAAATACATTTGCATTTAGGGTCCATTAACCATATCCACGTCTTTGATTGAAATTTATTTAAGTCAAAAGCAAATTGTTCCATGAAAGTATCCAAATAATGTGACTTTTGATTACAATTATCATGGAATGATCTGGCTTTCTATTTTATTTCTGGTATTTAAGTTTGTTAAGGTTATTTAGTTTTGTTAAAGAGTTTATAAGATCCAATTTTCCATAACATTCTATTATCGGGTTGCACTGTTTTCTTCAGTGCTGCTTTGTTGGAAGTACTGTATACTAAATTAAGTTCATTATTTGACTTCAAACCGCTGTTAACAAAACAAAAATCTGTCAATGTCCACTTAGTCGACAGCCTGAACAAAACGTCTTTCAGTAAAAAGATCCAGAACAGCTACTAAATGGACCTTAAGGTGAGATTCTACAGCTTCATATTTTGCTGTTGTTCTGCTTTAACTGTTTTTCCTTAACATATTCTACAACCATAATCTATTTCTCATATATGGACTATATATGGACTCCACAGCGGCTGATATATAACATTTTTTGTTTGCACGTAATACAGTTTCCACTACTGTAATTTATTTCTTATGTTTGTGTTGCGGTAATGACAGGGAAGGAGCACAGACGTATTCAACTCACTTGATGACTCCATCCTCCATATAGATGTCAGCGCAGAAGGACTGGTCATCGTTCACTATCTTGGCTCCTTTGATCAGGAGACGGTCGCTCTGGAAAGCAATAAAGATGATTAGTGGCTCGCACGTTTAAAAACATTAACTCTGTCATCAGAAAGCGTTCAACTAAAGCTGGGGACTCCCTTTTTAGGGGGATTTTATGGACGCCTATAAAGATACCCTTATGAGGGTGAGCATCCGATTTGGCTTGGCTGGACGTGGGATTAAAGGAAGGAGTATTTTGGGAAATGTCACACAAATGAGTGGACTGGCTCTCACAACAAAGCATAAATAGTCTAAACCTGCAAAATTTACTCTGCAGCCTCTGCTTTTCTTTTTGTGTGCCTCGCACAGAGAAACACCCAAAACTATGCTGTAAATACTCTTCATACTTTTTATACTATGATATATGTGAGAGCTGTGACATTTGGAGACGAACCAGCTTTCTGTGTGGATGTTTTAACTGTGACATTGTTTGAATATTAGGGAAATAAATAAAGAAGAGAGACTCAAGACCCGAGACCCGTTGCTCTTCTTGCTGGTGGATCATTTCAGCTCTTTTAGAACAACAAAATTAGGGAAAGCATTCACCGCTGGGACAATACAGCGACGCACCCATCTGTCCTCTTCGTGAGAGTTCAGTGACAGACATGAGAAAGGGCCAATCAGAGCCCAGACCGTGTAATCAATCATCCATGCCCACTGCTGTGCCCCTTGTCTCTGTGCAGGAGAGAGGAGGAGGAGAAGGGGGTGGGGGGTCTATAACCTCCCCCTGTCCCCCCCTTGGAGTCACCCAGGGGGCCCTGGCCCTCTCACCAAAAAGGGAGTGGCAGCTCTGGTCACAAGGACTCCAGCATCCCCGGATAACAAAGGCTGCTCTGTTTAAGCTGCTGCTACTAGCTGCGACCCAGCCAGCAACTCTGGCCCCGAGCACAACTGCTGCGCTGCAGGCTCCACCCCACACCTCCACCAGCACGCACACTACTCAGCTCTTTCAAATATTCAAATGTTACTTAATGTTTGAGATGTGTTTCAGTAACCAGAGTGCCCTGACATATACCCCCATCCTTATATCAGGTTGTCTGGACATGATGGAAACTCCCAGTCAAGCAAATACAGTTCAAACATGAACAAATTACTTGTTAGGAGTTCACTCTGGTTTTGATTTGCTTTACTTAAATGCACTTTCTGGTTTGGTCTTAGTAATATAGATAATTAATTAATTTCCATTTTTAAAATGAGCTTTTCAAACTTTATGTTTTATAACTTATGTGATATCGGATTCTGAGCAGTTTTTTTTTTCAGTTCATTGTTTACATTCCCATTTGCACATCGGTAGTTGCACTAGTCATTAGGCATTTGGGTGGAGGACAAAAGAAGAATTTCATTATACAGGGAAACATGTTTCTACACTGTGCACATGACAGTAAACTCTTTGAATCCTTTGAATCCTTGAATCCTTGATGGCTACGTTTCCTTTGAGACGATTACGTTTCCTTTTAGACGATTAGAATAATGGTGAATGCATCTAGTTAATGCAGCAGAAAAAGATGTCTCTGTCTACCCACAATCCAACTCAACCTCCGGCAGAGATTTATGTGTGTTGTGGTAGCAGCGGCTTTGATTTGAGCTATTAGCCTCGAGCAGAGATGAAGCTATCGAGGTTCTTAAACCCCAACCAACAGTGGATCAAGTGGAATCCTCTTGAGGACAGTGATCAGGTTGACAGCTTCCTCTGGAACACCAAAAGCTTTTACACAACTTTTGTGCACGTGCAGTAGTACTCCATAACACTAACTCTGATGTGTAACACCAGTGGAGTTCCTACTTTTGAACCTTCAAACTGTTGATTTGTTCGGGTGATGTGGAAGCCTGGAAGCCAGACCAACTGGTGTGGAGTCTCTCCGTTGCGAACTGATTATGCTCTGGCAAAGATCTGTCAGGACAATCAAATCATTTAGGTGGGCTTTGTGGTGTAATAGAAGAGTAGCGGGAACATAGTCATACACATCATCGGAGCACCATGGAGTTGAATGTATTTAAAACTAAATGGTTGCTATTGGACAAGCAAGCTATTGCATCTGTAAAACACACTAAGAGTAAAATAACTTTAAACAACGAGCAGTTAACCTCAATTAAGGCATTTATCAAGAATGGCTTAATCACTTAATGTCACATACTTTGTTTCTCTGATTGGGGACTCCAATTACAAGCAGATGTACTTTTTTTCTGAGTAACGGTTGAAACGCATCCCATGATGAAATCCAGATGGATCGCTACCAGACTCATATTCTGATAAGAATCGAGTCTGACTACACCCTGCTAATGATGTGGAAAATTTGTAAACTGTTCCATGCATCCAAAGTCACTAACGTCTTATTTTACATTTACAGATACAGAGAAGTATACAGATGACATGCAGGGTGTGTGCAAGTGTCATGTAGCTATGTCATCATTGCTTTTGGAAAGAAACTGTTCTTCTATGGAGCCGTACACCAACAACAAACATTCTCAACGAACGCTTCAGCTGACAACGGCAGCCCCGGAAAATGCTTTGCAGTTGTCATCTGAAAGGTGTGGCCACACTCCGACGGCAGCGATGAACCAGTGCAAACAGACGGTGTGCTAATCTTCGATCTGTGCGGAGCAGCTTTGCTCTGGTTGACATGCTGGCCTCCCCCCAGCCCGCTGCTGGCCTGATCTCATCCCTACGAGAGCTTTGAAATATGCCGATGCATCATGTGCCTCATCACGACTGTCATTATCACATTACTCCTTGGAGTTTGCCAAGACACCACAGCTCGCCTTGGGTCAAGACTCATATTATTATGTCTTTTCAGAAACTACTTTTTTTTCCCTTTCTGATCAGAAAAACAGGGCTGGTTTTTAGCGTAGAGGATGACTCTAAAAGACTTCCTGATGAAAACAGGTTTTTAGCATCAGCTTCATTTGCAGAACAGTTACTTGCTCTTAATCCAGACTTGTTACACCATAAAATAATCCAATTGTTTTATAACTCACAGGGGTTTGAGAGAGTGTCTGATTGTGCTGGATCTCTGCCAAACATGACAGTGACCTTTCGTTCATGGGAACCTCTAACAGAGCTCGCAAACAGGATGTGGAAAAAAGCTCAATGGGTTCATTGTTACTCAACTGCTGTGTTTTCATTCCTGACTACAACACATCTCAGTCTCATTATCTCATTGATACGCCATGCCAAGCAACTGCTGTTTTACTATAGAATGAATTCAAAGCCAGTAGTTGTTGGAGGGAATAATGTTCCTTCACCTCCAACCTTGTCCTCTTAACCTTTTCTCCCAAAGTAAAATATTTTGGTACTTCTAGAGCTAGCTTTAGACCCCCATAGTAGTAGACTCATTGCAGGGGTTGTTGTACATATACATAAGGAAGTATGCTGATTGAATATGAAGCTGAGTTGTACATCGATCAGGCATAACATTATGACCACTGACAGGAGAAGTAAATAACATTGACCATCTTTTGGACCTGGCATTCATGCGGATGTTACTTAGAAATGTACCACCCACCTAGACCAGACCAGACACCCCCACCCCGCACCAATAACACTCCTTGATGGCAGCAGCCATCCCCAGCAGGATGAAGCCTGACACAGGCACACACAAAAAAATGCTTTAGGAACAAGTCAAAAAAACGTGGTGGTGTTGACCTGGCCTCTAAATTCACTAGATCCCAAACTGATCAAGTATCTGTGGGATGATCCACAGAGGCCCCTCCTCTCAACCCATAGGACCCAAAGGAACCGACTAACAACCTTCTGTTACCAGACACCACAGGACACCCTCAGAAGGCCCATGTCCATTCTCTGATGAGTCACAACTGTTTTGGAAGCACAGGGGAGACCTACACAATATTAGGAAGGTGGTCATAATGTTATGCCCAATCATTGCATGAAGGAATTAAAAAAGAAAAAAAACGGTGTGCTCCAATGCTAGCAGGGCTAGCAAAATTTAGCTTAGCATGATTTTGCTAGCAGGGCTAGCAAAATTTAGCTTAGCATGATTTTTAAACCATATATAAACACTTTTCTCATTATTCATCAGTAGCACTTTGTTGTGTCTCTAACCTCAGCATCTTAAGAGTAATAAGAAAGAACAGTGTTGCTGCTAATATGCTAGCTTTGCTTTAGGTTTTCTGTGTTTCATGAGGGAAGCATATGGCTGTTAAGCTGCTAAATGCTCTGCTTTGTACACCATGCTAA
>JASGAT010373576.1:0-15613 GCA_030220025.1 Chelon auratus
GCTATGATCTGGGGTTGCTGCAGTTGCTCGGGTCTAGGTTCAGCAACATTATGTGTCCAAAGAATGAGGTCAGCTGACTACCTGAATATACTGAATGACCAGGTTATTCCATCAATGGATCATATTCCAAGATGACAATGCCAGGATTCATGGGGCTCAGATTGTGAAAGAGTGGTTCAGGGAGAAAGAGTCATTATTTTCACACATGGATTGGGCACCACAGAGTCCAGACCTTAACCCCACTGAGAAGGGACCTAGACGCTGTGACCTACACACTGCCAAGACAGTGACGTCCAGAGACACCACACTGAGCTAAGGAAACATAGGTGACGTCACGAAGGGTTCATCCATTTTTGCAAACAATCAGTGTAACGATACCATTTTCAAAATGATACCTGGGCGTGTGACAGTTAACTCCAGTCAAGCATTTCGGGAATGCTTGTCTAGTCTTAGTATCATATCTTCATCCTTACAGGTCACTGTCATCAGTTGTTGTTTTGTGTGTGAGCTTCTGAAGTATCAGCTTCCTGCCTGTATAGAAACCAGAGCTCCAGCTTCCTGTCCAACAACCCGACTCCTCATTCATGTTCATGTACCCTGATGCGTACGTATGCACTCGCATGCAGGTCATGAAACATTCAGCAGGGGCTACTGTCCACCTACCCCACACACACCTGGTAATCCGTACTTCCAGATGTACAGGTGAGCTGTAGTTTCCAGTCTGCAAATTAGTAATTCTGCGCTGTAAACAAACAAGACCATGTGACCCTTTTAAAGTGAGTACTTTTCCATGTGACTGACCTTCGTTTGGTTTATGTGTTCCCCGGTCGTCTGCATGTAGACGTCTACAAACACTGTTTTGATTACGTCTTTGAATATCAGATGTCACACAGGAGTTTTGTTTAAAATAGTTTTACAATAAATGTGATAAATGTGTTTTTCATTCACTTAACAGGCGCAATGAAATACAATAAATATTCAGGACTTGCTTTATATATCTTTTTAAGTCCCTGAAACAATGTCAGGTTTTTGGGTTTTTTTTTTTGTTTTTTTTTTGATCTGTTAGAGGAAATTAAAAGAGTCAAGTTGCAGCCAGACAGCGAAACAATGAAAACAAACAAAGCTCTGTCAAGCGGAGTGGAGCTGCAAATTCATGCATTATAGTTTTTATAAATTAGGGTTATTAGGATCGTCAAAGTTTGTTTAATAGCGGCAGGAAGCACTCGGTGCAGCGGTAGTGCTGTGGAAAGCAAGCAGAACCTGAAGTGTGGTGGTAGCAGTAATACGCCCTCCACAGGGCATAAAATAAAATAAAAAGTAATATCACAAATACGCACAAACAGAATTAACGCATACAAAATGGAAGTAAAAGAATAAATCAGCGATCAGGGATCAACTTTTCTTTTTCCTTTTTAACATCACATTTGAAAAAAATGATAAAACAGCATGCAAAATAAGCCTTTAATTTGTCATTGTCATCTATAACTTGGCAAAGTTCATCTTTCCAATTGTTTTTTGTATGTTTTTTAAATCAAATTAGGCCTTTGTAAGACCAAAGATTAATGTGTAAAATTTTCATTTATCTAGTTAAACTAGTTTAGTTAAGCTCTTCCGAACCTCCCAACTAATAATAGCTTTTTCTAGCTTCCTAGCCTCCAAGCGAATGCTCTTCATAGCTTCCTAGCCTCCAAGCTAGTAGTAGTTCCTGGATTCCTAGCCTCCCAGCTAATAGTAGCTGTTTATAGCTTCCTAGCCTCCAAGCTAATAGTAGCTCTTCCTCACCCCAGCTATTAGTAGCTCTTCCTTGCTTCCTAGCCTCCAAGCGAATGCTCTTCGTAGCTTCCTAGCCTCCAAGCTAATAGTATCTCTTCTTAGCTTCCTAGCCTCCAAACTAGTAGTAGTTCCTGGCTTCCTAGCCTCCCAGCTAATAGTAGCTGTTCGTAGCTTCCTAGCCTCCAAGCTAGTAGTAGTTCCTGGCTTCCCAGCCTCCCAGCTAATAGTAGCTCTTCCTCACCCCAGCTAATAGTAGCTCTTCCTAGCTTCCTAGCCTCCAAGCGAATGCTCTTCGTAGCTTCCTAGCCTCCAAGCTAATAGTATGTCTTCTTAGCTTCATAGCCTCCAAACTAGTAGTAGTTCCTGGCTTCCTAGCCTCCCAGCTAATAGTAGCTGTTCGTAGCTTCCTAGCCTCCATACTAGTAGTAGTTCCTGGCTTCCTAGCCTCCCAGCTAATAGTAGCTGTTCGTAGCTTCCTAGCCTCCAAACTAGTAGTAGTTCCTGGCTTCCTAGCCTCCCAGCTAATAGCAGCTCTTTCTAGCTTCCTAGCCTCCAAGCTACGTAGCCTACTTTAAAGTTTGTGGAAACAGACTTTGAGTTTTTAACAGTTTATCTCGAAAGAGGTGGAAAAATCAAAAAATTAGGTCATGGATACTTAATGCCAAGAGAAATACTTTAATTTTTTTTCTTTTTTAGTTTTCATTCATGTACATTTAAAACTTAATTGCACTTTTAAGAAATAAATCCAAAAATATAACGCTTGCACGCTGGGAACAGAGGGGTCAGCTGTTATTACACTTTTATTTTAACTGACTAAATATGGCGTTTAACATTTTCCAGACCCTGTTTCTTCATGTTTTATTGGTACTTTGGTGGTTTTTATTTCTTTGAGTGGTAAACATCAGAACAATCATTTTGATTACTTCTTGAAAACAAAACAAACAAATTAATGAAGAGGAAAGGTGAGCAATGAGGCAGTCAGATGGAAGCCCTCGTGTTATCTGGAGAACGAAATGAAATACAAAAATACAAAACAACAACACACACACAAAAAAGAAAACAACACTCCAGAAGGAAGGAAGGCAATTGTAGCTCCTCGTCTCAAAACAAATGTCCTCTCCCGAAGGGCCACAAGTCAAGCGTCCTCCAACATCCTCCCACGGCCTGTTCTCCAAATGAATCTGACTCTGTTTAATGATGATGATCTCCCATATCACTTGGGAGAGTCCTTGCTGGGTTTGTGAGCTGGTTTCTTCAGGGTTGTTTGGCCCATGGTTCAGCCGACACGTTTTATGCTACGCTTGTGCCTTAGACAGCACGGGACGCACTTCTTCTCCGACTTGGAGCCGGGCGAGGCCGGGGCCGGAGATGCAGACCCCTGCTTCCTGTGGACGGACAGAGAGAGAGACACCAGACGACAGAGGGAGGAAGTGTGATTGAGTGTTTGTTCTGGCGGTGACACGGCAGCGTTTAATTATTAACAGTAGCCTCTCGTGGCCTCCGCTGGCAAAACAACTGGTGTGATCACAGTCCAGTCAGAGGCAGCCAAGACCAGCAGGAACAGGTTAGTTATTATCCCTCCTACCTGCATCAATAATGTAATAATCAGCCTGGTCGACGGACATGTCCCTCTTCACACGCATTAATTCTACAGAATGAGCTCTTAATAAACATCCACCATCAAAAATGAAGTATAATAAACTTTAATTAATAAAAAACAAGGGGATCTGGGCTTGTTGGGTTTCTTGAAGACATTTTGCCACTCATCTAAGTAGCTTCTTAATGAATAGGGTTTGTGAGTAGCTATCAGTTTCACAACTATCCTCTTAGATGTTCCCAATAAAACCATGGCTCCCAACTGGTGAAACATCCTCAAGAAACCCAACAAGTCCTGTTGCCCTCGTTTCAAGTCGTTCTTTTTGGATATACCATGGCCTGGATGACTAAGAACCTCCAGAGATATTTTTAATTTTGTGGATTTTACCAAATATTTCCAAAGAGAATGGCAGCTGGAGTTGTTTTATTCGTGAGTATATGTTTCAAAACAAATTCCTCCATTTACAGGAGAGTATATGGTCGTTAACAGACTCTAGTCAAATGAGTTTCAGGTGGACGCCACCCACAGATGTTCCCAATAAAACCCCCAACTCCACGCTGGTCAGTTAGAGATACCTGCGTGAAATATCTTCAAGAAACTCTACACGTCCGAGTTGTTCTTGATTCAGCTTTGCTTTTTGGATGTACAATGACCTGGGAAACTGAGAACCCTCACAGGCATATTTAATTCTGGAGGCTTTACGTAATATTTCCAAAAAAAATTCCAATTACAGGAGAGTATCTGGTCGTTAACAGACTCTAGTCAAGTTAGTTTCAGGTGGACACCACTAAAGGATGCTGCTAATAAAACTGCCAGACTCTCCACCAGTTTTTTAGTACTGAAGAAGCTACTTGGATGAAACGTCTTGAACAAACTCAAGACCAGTTGCCCTTGTTTCAGCTTGTCTTGTTTTTGTGTTATTTCTTGGATGTACTATGACCTGGATGACTGGGAACCTTTACAGACATTTTACCTAATATTATATTTGTATGCTGGCCAGACAAATCGTTTGGGCGGGAATTATGCGGCAAACTCATATTCTGATAAGGCTTAAGGTCACAAACTGTTGTTTTCAGAAATGGTGGAGCATTATTAAGTTGATATATAAAGTAATTTAGTCACATACGGTTTTCTATGTAATTTTATAATGTGTTTGTGCACAAATAATCATTCCCAGCAGCTTATCTTTACTTTACATTCCTGCATTGAGTTACCCGGCTGCTAGCTTGCTTACTGTTAGCTTCTGGATGCTAACTGTTGCCTAGCAGCGGGGTTCTGTTGACTTAAGGTGGATGTGACCATTTGAACGCCAACATGACGAGCTCACAAGCTCCGTTTAAAGGCCCCATTACGAGAACGTTAGCTTCTTCACATAGCATTTTGCTCATAGTACTGCTCACAGAGCTGCTAGCATGGTTCTCACAGCCTTGTTTTGCTTTCTTTGCAGTGGAGGAGCTTCTCACCTGGCGGCAGCAGCAGCAGCGGCGGCGGCGGCCTCTCGGTTCCTGACCTGCTTCATCACCTTCAGCATGCAACAGATCTGCCGCAGCGTCATCTTGGGAGCATGGCACGTCAGGCGGGGCCGCGGCGTGCAGCGAGGGCCCCGGTATGTGAGCAGCGACAGGTAGTTGGCCCCCCTGGGTCCTCTCCCGAACAGCTGCAGGGGCTGAGCGCTGGCATAGCAGGATGCAAACTGAGAGTCAAGGAAATGGAGGAGAAGCAGGTCGTTAGATGCACCGTGAACACACAAAACTGGTTTCACAAATCCACTTGTAGCCTCGAAGCCAGACCAGCGTCCCCCCGACCACCGGCCACAGCTGTCTGGAGTCTCTCTGTTGGGAACTGATTATGCTCCAGCAAAGATCTGCCTGTCTAATCAGATCATGGTGGTGTTTTGGTGGGGGTTTTATGTGGTGATGGACAGAAGAGTTAACAGTAATGTAGTCATACATGTCATCTGAGCACCGTGGAGTTGAATTAGTTTACAACAAAATGGCTCTGATTGGTTGGAGGACTATCCAACTGGATGCAGAAGTATTTTTTACTCTGGATCGGTTGAAACACGTCCCGCAATGGAATCCAAATTCCTATAAAATGTAAACTACCATGCTAATTTAGCTCACCACTTTGTCTACATTCCTTTGCCAAATCATTAGGTACACTAGTGAAACAGAATGCATTCTAATAAAACAGTCCTGCACTAAATCCTCCTTCATGACTGTTCTGATGTTCAAACAGTGTCAGAAAGGTGGTAATTCAACTGGATGATCATTGTGGAGGATTTAATTTGTGTACTACTGTTATTTAGCCTTGTCCATTGACTATATATAATGGGGTTGCCAAAATAATAAGAACGTGTCAATATGAACCACAGCCTCAGAAAGTTGAATCAGCAGCTCCCTCAGTTATTTTAAACTAATGCTAAATACCAGAACCTTCACGAAGACAAGATTTAGAGTGTGTCTATGTATAACCTTGGTGAAATTAACTTCCTAAGGCGTCCTGGGGCAAGAATTCATTTTTTGGCGGCCCCCCATGGCAGTTTGTTCTGGATTTGGTCTTAAATTTTGTTTTGTCCTGCTTCAAGACCAAAAATCATAAGGATGGAGGATCTGATAGTAATTAGTTCATAGATGCTACAGGAGTGGAGCAGCTTTCTAACAAATTTAAAGTTAATAAAATTATGCATAAGTCATCAGTGTTGTGGAGTAAACCATTAAAGTCTCCTTGAGTCCCCTTTGCCCGGTTAGTTATGCAGAATTGTGCAACGGTGCAGCTGCACGCCGACTCTAAGCCTAAATTAGGAAACTAATTAACTTAGCCGTCTGCGTATTTACACTTCTTACACTGATCTATATTTATGCTACACACTTTGTTACCTAATAAGTAATTTCACCCCTGTTGCATCGTGGGAAATAACGCTAACTATTTAGCCGCAGCTTGCCGTTATTGGCCTCACCATCCTGTTGATCAAATGGAGCTTAATAGATGCTGGAGTAGATGGGATGGGTCACACTTCATATGTTGGACACACACACACCATCACGCACACACATAACCTTTTAATTAGCGTCTGTCTTCCAGTCTCAGACATAATCACCCTCTCCATCAAAAAACCAGGGACACTCACACGATCGGTCTCACAAAGGGAACAGATTCATTTACAGGACTGACACCTGATCGTGTCGATTTGTCCGCCAACACTTGTTTACTCTCTCGCGCACACACACACACACACACACACACACACCGACACACATACACACAGAGTCATGTTACCTCGACTTCAACATTAATTTGACTTCCATGAATTTCCTGTGGACTGAGTCCAACCTTAACCATGACTATGACCTTACGATAGCGTGTCTTAACTGGCTCAGTTGCCACTTCATTAGGTACACTAGTGAAGCTATTCTAATAAAACACTCCTGCTCTAAATCTTGTCTCCGTGATAGTTCCTAATACTTTGGCAACCCCCATTTTAGTCAGCGAGTCAATAACAGAAGCGCTCTTAGTTCAGTCCAGCTTAACAACACCACAAACTACATCCTCCAGAATGACCTTTCACTTGAGTTACCACCTCTCTGACGCTGTTTAAACATAAACTAATGTTTTGGCTAGTGGGTGTGTATATTAATACACGTGTTATTGGTTTGAATTAATAGAATAAATCATTTTTAATTAGACAATAATCGACAGGAAAGGTTTATTTTAAGACTAAATACTTCACAGAGACTGAGGCAAGCACCTTTACGCTTTACGCTTGCCAGTTTATTAGGTACAGTGGTGAAAACGCTCTAATATAACAGTCTTGCACTAAATCTTGAACGTTCATGAAGGTTCTGGTTTTCAGAATTTGATTCAAATAAACCGAGAGAGCTGTTGATTCAACTGTGTTCTCATTTTGGAGTCTGTGCCTCATTTTGTGTGTCAGTGGGCCAAGTAACAGAAACACTTTTTAATTCAACTGAGTTTAACAGAGCCACAAACTACGTCCTCCAGTTGAATCACCTCCTTTCTGATGGTGTTTTGACATAAAGTGAACATTATAAAAGTCATAAAACTAAGATCTAGTGCAGGACTATTAAATTAAGAGTCATTTTTACTAATGTACCTAATTAAATTCAGTTTAACAGAACCTCAAACTACGTCCTCCAGTTGAATTCCTACATTTCTGACGCTGTTTCAACATAAACCGAACATCAGAACAGACAAGAGGGAGGATTTAGAGCTTTTTTACTGGTGTACCTAATGTTTTGGCAAGTGAGTGTACATACTAATGCACATGTTGTAAGTATGAATCTGAGAATGGTTTATTTCAAGACTAAATACTTCACACAGACTGCAGCTTTACGCTCGCTTGCCAGTTTATTAGGTACAGTGGTGAAAACATTCTAATATAACAGTCCTGCACTAAATCTTGACTTCATGAAGGTTCTGGTATTGAGCGTTAGTTTAAAATAACAGAGAGAGCTGTTCATGCAACTGTGTTTGTCCACATTTAAGTCAATGGTCTCTAGACTAAACAACACTCTCAGTTCAGTCCAGTTGAATTACCACATTTCCGAGACATGTTTTAAGTCATGAAGCAAATATTCAGAGTGTATTAGAAGGCATTTGTTTCCTTTTTTACTAGTGTTCCTAATGAAATGTCAAGAACGACGCAATAACAGAATTATCACCAAAGGCACCAGCAAACAAACACTCATGCAGATACTCACAGGAACGACGGTAGCCATGGACGAGTGTTGATGCCTGGCGATGAAGAAATGATCATGAGCATGTGAATCCTGTCCCTCTTATAGACACAGACCGTTGGCCGCCCACATCCGCCAACAGTGAGGTCGCACCTGTAGATTCAGGTTACACGGACACTGACACCAAGTCTGTTATCGAGAACTCTATTGTTGTGCTGGTTATATTTAGAAGCAGCTGTAATTCAGTGGAAGAAGGAGGGCAGGATGATTAAGAGAGAGAGGGGGGAGGTGGGTGACGAGGAAACAGGTGGACAACTAAACAGCACTTTAATGTTTATGAGCTAATGAGCATCTTTTAAATTACTCAGACCATCACTGATCCATCATCGTCTGAACGTTTGATCCTGTTTTGAGGTTGTGTCCAGTCTGTTGTGAGCGTCCTGTACTTTATTGTGGTGTGTTGGGGGAGCAGCACCAGCAAAAAAGGACATTAATAGGATTGAGAAATTGATCCGAAAGGCTGGTCATGTTATTGGCAGTGAGTTGGAGACGTTTGTCTCAAGTGAGGGACAGGAGGACACTGGAAAAACTGCTCTCCATCATGGACAATCCACCTCATCCACTACACCAGACAATGGAGGGACCATGGAGCTCATTCTCCATCAGACCGATCCAGCTCCACTCCCACAGTGAACACTAACAGGACTCCATTCATACCCTACTCTATCCAGCTGTACAACAACTCACCAACTCTTTTTCTTGTACATGTGTTCATATGCTAATTCTGTACATTTTGGCTCCAAAATTGCATAGCATCAGTTTGACCAATGGAAGGAAGTCCATATTTATATACAGTCTATGCTCCAGACTGACAATGGTTAAACTAAAATCACACAGACGCATTCATTAGCTGTCTAATTAGCTAGTTAACAGCTTCAGCTACAAGCCCTGCTATGTTGAGGGAACAAAAAAAAATGTAATTAAAATTATCTAAAGGAACCAAGCCCACAGACAGGGCAGAGAGGTGGGTGTTAGCTAAGGTTAGCACTAGCTAAGTGGCAACAGCTAGCGACTCAAGAGAAGGAGTCAACACTTTTCAGAGGGTGTATTTTCTTGTAAAATACCAACTTGTAAAAAATACAAAAGTGAGTTTTATAGACTAAAACATGGCAAAGTCAGAACCGGCTGCTCCTGGAGTCTGCTCACCTGGTTTATCCATGTTACTTGTGCTGCTTCTGAGCTGTGATTACATTACTGTACGTCCCACGTACCAATAAAGAACAAGCCAAATTATTGGTGAGGCTGAGAGATTGAGATTGTGTGATAAAAATGCATTGCAAAGGCGGCTTACTTTTCCATCTTGTGACATTGGAGGAGGGGGTTACCTACTTTTGGCGATACTTTCTCTTCTTCTGGTTTCTGCTGGACAGAGATTGGTTGAGAAGGGGGTTACCTAAAAGGGGGGATACCTTCTCTTCTTCTGGTTTCTGCTGGAGCGAGATCAGTTGGGGAGCGGGTAACCTACTTTTGAAGAATCCTTTTCTTCTTGTGGTTTCTGTTTGACAGAGATCAGTTGAGGAGGGGGTTATGTACTTTTGGGAATGCCTCCTCCTTCACATGTTGCAGCAGTGGAAGAGGGGTTGGTGGGTGGGAGGTTATTTAAAAGTGGGAATACCTTCTCTCCTTGTGGTTTCTGCTGGACAGAAATCAGGTGTTGGATACTTTCTATTCCTGATTACATGTTTTGGGGTTTACCTTCTCCTCTGTTGGGTGCTGCAAGTCAGATACCAGTGGAGGTACAGCGGGACTTATTGTCATCTCAGTGGACAGCAATACAAGCTGACAGCTAGAAGAGAAGGGATTGATTTCCCTTTCATCAACTTCTGTCAACTTGTACTACTGCTCACTTTAGTGGTGTGGGTTTTCACACCTTTTGAATTCGAAAAAATAAAATAAATCAAAATATACATCTACACTTCTTCTTATTTCATTTGACAAGTTAAAATGCAATATTATGTTTTCAATAAACTGAAATACACATACTCAATGATTTCTCAGCTTTGGTGTTTATATATATAGATATAGTATATGTATAGAGGTATTACCTTTAGTAAACTTTATTGTTATAATATCACGGCTGTCACTGTAGTGGGTATTATTTAGCAGATGTTTAATAGTATTTATCCTTCACAGAAAACAAAAGTGTGCGTTTTAAACTCTTGCGTACAGAACATTAATTTAGTGTTGGTATATTAACACGTCTAAGTGATTATCAACACTTTTTATCTTAAATTAAATTCAGTTTCATTCATGTTGCATCAATAACAATCCCAAATCAAGACATTTTAAAGAACCAGAGAGTTTGAGTCCCCCAGCAGCCCGGGCCTATAGCAGCCTAATTAACTCAGGATTCTGGGTTACGCTTTAAGCCCTCTTTGGAGTCACATAATGGACAGTTTTGAACTATGAAGCAGCTTTTTACAACTAAAAGAACTGTGAATCACTTAAGTTTATTCAGGAACTTTTAAAGACATTTCTACTGTTTATAATAGTTCGAAGTTATTCTGCAAAAACTCTCTGTGATAATCCAGTGTCATATTTAAGTATTTATTTAGTTGTCCTCACTGATTCTGTGTTTTAGTGTTGATTATTGATGATTGGATTTAGGTGCAGCGTTGTAATCCAGTTCACGAGAGGAGTCTGTAGAAAGGGCGCTCTCTTGTGGTAGGCAGTGGAAACTTTCAATAAGGTCCAAATTCAGAAATAGTGACATTTTTTTTTGCTGACGTTTGAGCTGATTAGTAGTAATTTATACACACCATTTCCTGCGTCCTCTCGTCAGAAGAGTTAATAGCAGGTAAAACATCACAGGTAGTAGTGAACCATCATCTTCAGGGAAAAGTTGTGGTCTGAAAAATAAATCCTGGTCAACTGAATGAACACATTTTGCACTGAATGCAGTCGTTTTGCACAGTTGTCACTTTCTATATTTGCATTACTTACTTGCCTATTTTTTGTACGTAGTTAGCTAATTTTATTCTATTTTTATACTCTTACTTTTACTGTTTCTGCTTTGCCTTGCACCGGCACCAGTGTAACTAGTTTCGCTCCACCTCATGTACCAACATGTGTGTACTGACAATAAAACTCATTGAATCCATCTAAGGGTTAGGAATCTCTTCATTGTAGTCTGACAAACTAGGGGCCCCCAAACAGGATCTTGCTTAGGGCCCCCACGAAGCTAGAAACGGCCCTGAGTGCACGTACAATGACATTATATGCAATTTGTGAGTAGACTGGAGCAGTGTCTAGGACAGTTACACATAATTTTAGTCTTGAGTGGATATTTCAAGCATCCAAACAGGCTTGTCAGTTTAAATGTATGCCTAATAACCTGTTTTACAATATGTCAAGTTGTTAATGTTAAATTTGATTGTAGTTTACACGTCTTTCAAAGGGGTTTTGACTGCTCATATTTACCAAAAAAACAGGTGTGGGCGCTGTTAGTCAAGTTGTGAGTCTCACGGTACCTTCAGGGCCACATGTAATATTCTAAATATACTAAAAATACGAGTTCTAAATGTCAGTAGTTAAGCGCATTTTAACCAGCTAAACCATTTTAAACATTAATAACCTCGATATTGCTTCATTTGACATTTTTTTACGTGCTTTATTTTGTGCTCACGGATAGAAAATGAAGTATTTCCGACGCAACATAAAGGCAGCAGAAGCAGCAAGACTCGCCGAACCAGGAGATAAAACTTAAAAAAATACATCTAAATAAATAAATACACCCTCATTTATTTTATTCGAGTGTGTTTTTTTTATTTTTTAAAGGCATACACAAATATGTTATGATAAGAGTGCACATTTTTTGTTGTAACGTCAAAAAATATTGCAGAGTCAGTTACTGTTATCTTTAACGTATGCAGATTGACAGTGTCGCCTTTGAACGCCTCAGGGGTCGTATTGATCAGGAAGTGATGACGGACGTTTACGACGTTGACAGCTCTTTAAACGTGTTATGCCACCCTTCACTCGACCTACTAATATTTAAACCCACAATGAATATTTACTTTTAATTATTTTGATTTATATACATTTATTTTTTTATTTTTTTTAGGTATTATTGCGAGTTTACGCCACATCGTAGACGTCTGGCCATCTGACGCCCTTTTAAGAGCAACAGGTGCCTCTGGATGATACGCTACGTTCAGGGAACACGTAGGAATTGTGTATGTGCGAACGCCTTACGTAAATGTGAGGTTTTGTCAGGTTTAACGTGGAAAATAATCCTAACAGTTAGATGGATATTTGATTATACGACACCGAAGCAACAAACGGGCGGCGGACTGTTAAGAGGGGTGGGTGTTTTGAGGAACCTTTAAGCAGTTTTAACTGCCATTTATCAGTATCTTGAATCTTTTCCGAGCTCGTGAACGCCTCCCTGACCCCGCCCCTCTCTTGTGGATACTTCGCCTCCTCCGGGCGTCAACGGCAAAGTTGAGCTCTCGGTCCGGTAGTTAGGTCCCTCCGAGGAGGTCTCTCTCTCTCTCTCTCTGTCTTACTCCCCTCCCTGTGTTAAAGTTTTCGGTTCAGGTGGACTCCTCGCATCTCCGCCGTCAGGATGTCTCCGTCCACGTCCCCCCGGTTCTTCACGGAGAGGGAGGTGGCCCGCCACTGCACTACGGACTCCTGCTGGGTGCTGATGGGCACCAGGGTATACGACGTGACCGCCTTCCTGCGGATGCACCCCGGCGGGGAGGCGCTGATACGCAGCCGCTCGGGCAAGGACGTCAGCCGGGCGATGGAGGGGCCGCCGCACCGGCACTCGGAGAACGCCCGGCGGTGGATGGAGCAGTACTACATCGGGGAATTGGACCGGGACAGCGGCGCTGACGAGGCACAGGTAAGGAGAAGAGGTTAACTGAACCCACCTGGCTGACTAGGTAGCTAAGCTAGTTAGCCAGGTGGGTGTGACAGCTCAGAGTAAACACTGTAAACAAACATTTTCTTTAGAGTAAACAACCTCAAGAAGTAAGAAAAAAAGTGGATTTTAAGTTTTTAAAAAGTTTAGCTCATTTTAGGCTCCAAAAGTGTAAAAAAAAAAAAATAATGTTCTCCATACAAAGATAAAATTACAGCTATACACATAACTTTTGTATCTATATATAAACTTTAAATGTGGATGTCTCCAGTATTTGACCCAGGTAAATATCTAATCCATCCTGGGTTAATAGAAGCTGTCAGCCCTGACACATAATGTGATCCAAAGCAGGTTTGATAGTGTTTATTAGCCACACAACTCCAAATTCTTCCCTTTGTTTTAGTTCAAAGAAGCCCGTTATGAAAATATGTCCTTGTACAAAACATGTAAAGACATATCTTAAACAAAATAATCGCAGTTTCATGTCTGCTGTCTTGCTTTGATTGAAAAAGCTGTCTGTTAAAGTCAAATTCATGCCCCGGGCCAGATTAGACCCTCTGGCGTGACCTGTTTTGGCCCACGTGCCGTATGTTAAACACCCTTGCTTTATAGTGTAGATGCTCCGTCGTTAACAAACGTATAAGCCTCTCGCTTGACTTGAAACTGGGTGTTTTCTGTGAGGTAAAAGATGGGAAAATAACAACGGGGGTAGCAGGAACTTCTCCTCTTTCCTCTTCTTGGACGATACGGATAAGATGGGAGGGAGCGAGGTGGAGAAAGACACAAAGTGTAATTGTGTACAGGTGTGTGTGTGTGTGTGTGTGTGTTTGCAGGTTTCAGCCGATAATTCAAGATGAGTGCGTGTCAGAATGAGGTAGAGTAGAAAAAAAAAGGAACTGGTTTGTCTTGTCCCAGTAGACACAGAGGGGATACAAGGGAAAACTTGTGGGAAACTGGAAACTTTCCATCTGCTGTTGTTATAAGAATCCACACCCAATATAGCTCCCTCTCCGTCCCGTCTGTCTGAGCGAGAGGAGGGAGTTTGCATAAATCTCTTGCATACAAGAGTCAACATTTACATGGCTTCCCCGCTCCCGTGTGTCTGTCCTTGCACGTTTTCGGGCAGCAGAACGTCTCCGAGAGCTGAAGCCTCGATCACGGTTTAGCAATTAAACCGTGTTGCGTTTAAACCGCCGGTGACGGGATTCTCACTGATATGTCGGCAGGAATTGTTTTGTGGCAGTCGTGTACGCATTTTCTCACATTCTCACACGAGCCGATCACACTTCAGAGACGTGAGCGGTTTCTCTTTCACACTTTTTGTGCAGTCTATTTTTTTTTTTTTTTTATTTAAGCCGCTTTAGCTCAGACTTGACTTAGCCGTCACTGAAGTCGGCGGCAGTTTACGTGAAATATATCACAGTTTGTTCCCCGGGCATGGCAGCGGAGCCCTCTCCCGTCACGGCTGTTGGGAAATGTCAAACACATCCCTCGCTTTTGTTCGTTCTCATAATAACTGCCCTGGTGGCTTTAAAAAAGGCATTTTTTTCAGAAGCAGGATGTAGCTTTCAGTCACACTGGGTGATTTTTAATGGAGATTTAATCGTGGCAGCTCAAAAAAAAAGGCTAAACGCAGGGATTACCGCATGTCACGGTGTTAGATATTGTTGAAATCGCAGTTTTACGCATGACGTGCAGATAATTAATCATTTTGTTGCGTGACTAAATGGAAAAAGAGGCTCATAGTACTTGTTTTATTATCGTTTACTGTGGTGCACCATTAACATGGCGGCATTAGTGTTTTACCACTCATAGTTTCCGTCTAACCTTTTGATTTATGGCTTTTTGAAGCGTTTTAAACTCCCAGCTACTTTCTCAAATGAATGATTTATCTAAAAACAAAGGTAAAGGTTTTTTTTTTTGTTCAGATTAACCAGGGTGGTTTCCTGTTTTTAACCAGTTTTAACCTTTACTCGTCTTCAAAGAAACAATACCAGCTGTCTTTGTTTCAGCTTTGCTTGTCTTTTTATTTTTAGACATATCATGACTAGGATGGCTCGATTGAAGTCAGAAAATAAGGAAATGACCACGTTAATCCCTACAGATGATGTCCAAAAGTCCGTCTTCAGGGCTCGGTCACGCTACAGATTCCCTGACTCGATTCAGTCCCGATCCACGACGTCCCGATTCGATTCAGTTTTCACTTTTGAAGCAGTTTTACTAATGTCGCCATTGATTCCAGAGATTTGTGTTATTCCTAACAACGTTTTCCCTCTCGTTTCCCATTTTCCGCCTCCTCTCTATCGTCATTTTTTTTTTTTGTAATATCGTTGCGCCGTCCTGCGAGATTTGTCGTTCGAAACCGGTGTCGCGAAACTTGTAAATTCATGAATTTTTTCTTTCAGAATCATTTCTAATCTGGTGCTTTCAAATGATCTGCAACTTGATGGATTCATAATGATTTTTCCTTTTGTAGATATTTATATATTTCTCCTCAATAACCGAGCATTTTGAATTTATTTCTGTTCATAAATCAGCTACTTGTTGGGGAATAAAATACGCATATTGCCTTCCACTATGCTGTAATTTGATTCCATCTGTGTCTAGACGATCAACGCT
>JASGAT010373577.1:0-18511 GCA_030220025.1 Chelon auratus
GAGCAGAATATTCCACTCCTGAGTTGCTTTCACTGTACATTTTGGACCATTGTACATCTGGACTGTGAAGCGCTAACATCATCTTTGCTTCATTTGGTGGTATAGTCTGTACACCTCTGTCAAATTATCAATGAACACTAGTGACCCAGTGACTCTGGAAGCTAAAAATGACCTTGCCATCACACTACCTCCACTGCATTTTGCAGATGATGTTATATGCTTTGGATAATCAGTCTTCTCATTTTTTCTTACAGTCATTCTGGTACTGTTTGATCTGAGGTTCATGTATCCAAAGAATGCTATCCAGAACTTTGTGTTTTTCTTAATATATGAATGACCTTTGTTCTAATCTTCTCTTTATGATAGATTGTCTACCTCGATAGTCTACCTTCTAGAGGGTGTAATGCTCAGATGTTGCCATCTTTACTTACACTTTAAAACACATACTTCTTGTCAACAAACACCGGGGTCATAGTTGTTGAAAAACACTATAGATTTTTCCTGCCCCAATATAAACTATTTTTTTCTTCTTACATTAGTGGTTTATGGTCTTCCATAGTCCTCCATGTTGTCTTTTCACACATTTGGCTTTGATAATTCCTGTTAATTCACTAATTGTTTTAGGAATTTAAAAAGAAACATTTTGTAGTTGGGAAGTTTGAACATTTTATCTCTATCTATTCAGACTAAATCGAAAACTAAACTTGTTAACATTGCACGTGGTGTGGCTGCATCGTTAAACCTAAACATGTTCTTCACATGGTAACTCCTCAATGAAGAGTTGATTTCATGCTTATCTTTGCATACATGCAATGTGATTGTCAGTGCAAGTTATTCATCATGGAAAAATGTCCCTTTTTTTTTTTTTTTTTTTTTTTTTTACCTTTTCAGGAAGAACTCCCACAAAATGGCATCGGACTCTCCGCGCAGGCCGAGTCGCTGTGCTGGAGGGGTGCTGGTGAGAGCGCAGGCTGCTACGTAAGGACAGAAATCTCTACTTCTTATTGTATCAGAAATCTGTGTCATCATGGTACTATATGTGCTGTATTTCTGTAGACTTACTTAAAAAACAAGATAAACTTTTTTTTGAAGAAACCATATTTGCAGAGTATTGATATTACAGTGTAATATCTTGCTGGCAATGACATGATCCTTTTGCTCTCGCAGGGAGCAGTCTTACATGGAAAGTGTAGTGACCTTCCTGCAGGATGTGGTCCCCCAGGTAACTTTCTTCTACTTGCACACTACTGAATTAAGTTTGTAAAGCAGGTTTTGAGTATGTTGTGTGTTCACAATGAATGAGTGGCAAATTAACTGCAGTCAGAAAAATCAGTAAGCGTTGTACTACAGACGAACCTGCATGCACAAAACATTGTGGTGTTGATGAAGCTACAAAAAATAAATATTTAGACAGCCAGTTGTAAAGTATAGCTCAGCTTACAGTGTCATTTCAACTTGGATGTATGTATGATGTGCATACTGACATCTGTATGTTATTAACTGAGCTACTTACTGATATCTTACTGATTAGTAGGGACTTAGGTAAAGAATCACGATGACAGGCGCCATCAAAGGGCCTAGCCTCCTGCCAAAATAGTTTTAAGTTATTCCTTCATCCACTACAAAGGCCTTATACTGAACTAATACATTTAATATTGTTCAAGCGAATGTTTTTTGTGTATATTTTGCCATTTATCTTTTCAATTTTTCACACCACAGGCATATACCGGCGCTCCACCAACTGATGAAAAAGAGAAAATCATTTGGGTTCGATTTGAGAAAGCTGACGTCAACGGTAAGTCTTTGTGTCTCATTAAGGTTGTAGTATTTGGTTCAATGCAGTGCATAAAAATGTGTTTAAAATCATTTGAACAGCTCTATTTTGAAGTTAATTTATTATATGTAGTTATACAGGATTGTGTATGGTAAATATAAAATGACAACGCAGTTAGTTGAGAAAACGTTCAGGGTACGGAGACTGAACGAAAGGATAAGAAATCATTGATGTGTATGTGGTGGGTTATGAAATAAAGATCATAGAAAACACAACTGTCACAAAGCTGAGCAAAATTAACCAAGAAGCAGAAAATGGACTCAAAATGGAAGTGGTGTGAAGAGGTATTTGTATCAGTCTTGGCAGGTAAAGATAATGAGGCTGAGTTGGTGAGTAATGTCTTTTGTCCTTGTGTTTGCCTCTGTGTGCAGAGAGCAATTATCAAATGCAAAAGCTAGAGTTAATATTAGTCTCCTGGGGTAGTGAATTACACCATGAACTGGTGGGTAGTGGATGAAAAAAGGGGTAAATACACTGCAGAGTCTGCTAGGTGAACAAGCTTCAGGTGTGCAGGCCAATTGAACACTAGAGCCGGGACGGAAACATAATTTTCCGCTTTATGTAAATCTTCCTTGGGGTGCTCCATGTATGTATTGTTTGTGTTTGGAGCTAGATGGTCAAACTTAAACCCTTATTAAACTTTTTTGTGCACAGACACTTCCCGCAACCCAGAGTTTATCGAGATGCACAGTGGCACGTCTGATCCTCCGCTCTGCCTCATGATTGGCTACACTGACGGCATGCAGATCTGGAACGTATCTGTAAGTCACACAACTGCAACAACTAACATTTTTTTTTTTTTTTTACCTGGTCCTTTTGTGCCATAAGTTCGGTAAACACAATAAATTCATATAAATTGGTGTGGTGAAAGAAATCAAATATCTTCTGCTGGTTTTTCCGTGGCTCTCTTGTGCGGCCCTGATGGATCTTTCAAAATTCAATATGTAAAAAATAATGAAATAGTCGGTCAGCGTTACCAAGCTTTAGCTGATGGACAATAAGTCATAACTGTGTTGACAGACCGCCTTTACAGCTGATTGTGTGATTGGATGATGTAAACTGTGTGTTGTTACATGGTTCAAAAGTCCCATTCGGGTCAAATCATTTTCTGACTTTGGACCTATGAGGACATGTCCACTTAGAGACGAACAATGAAGAAGCAGTAAAGAAATGTAGCCATTGTATGTGTTCTGTTTATTAATCACACCACCTTTACAAACAGATGAACAGGTCGCCTGAAACACATATTATGGTCTACAACATTCAGTCTATAGTTTTTGGGAAAGGTCTTCTACAAATATACTTACTGTAGCACTAACTTTTCATTTTCTTCTTTAACCGTGTTACCCATTTTATATGGAACATGCAGTAGTCAAAAGAGACCTAGAAATGAACTCAACTGAAATACAACAATACAGAGTTAAGACGTTAGAGAGGCTTCAGTGTACAATAGTGTACTTGTGGGTTAGCTGTATTTAAAAGGCCGTTGCATTGTATCTGCTACGGCTATCACCATGAGTTAATGATTAACTTTGGCGCTCACAGGGATGACTTCATTTTTAGAAAAACTTCACTTGTAGAGCACTTAACAGATGAATGACAAGCTCGTATACAACATAAACATGATTTGAAAACCTCAAAAAATGAGCAATAAAGTCATAAAACCTAGGTGAAACTTTGACTAACTGTAATCTCTGGTTTGTTGAATTCAAACTTGATTACTGTTCAGTCTCGTCTCTATATTACAGTACAACTCATTGTCCACTAGGTGTCAGCATCGACCACGTTATCGGTGATATTTTATTCAGTCAGGAGCCTCTCAAGGCTGCGACACAAGTTCCAGGTTCCCACTGACCATGTTTACCATTGCATCTAAATAAAATGTGAGAAGCCAGAAAGAAACATTAGTTCAAGTACACACATCAAACCGGATGCAGTGACAAGTGAGTGGGAGCAGTGGAGTAGGGGTTGGAGAAGCAGCTGTGATGACTGGGATGTCACTGGTTTGATACCCTCTACGTCCAAGGGTTAGGTGCCCTTAAAAGCCCCAGGCGCCTAGCATGGCTGCCCACTTCTCCAAGTGTGCTCACTTAGTTAAAGGCAGAGATCAAATAGATTGTGTGTGTGTGTGTGTCCATTGCCATCAGTTGTACCAAATGGCTGCCGCGGAAGTCTCTATACAGGTGTGACTGTAGCACTCCAAAAAATGTCATATTCTGAGTATGTTTAGAGTCTTGTATGCATAAAATTAAACCCAACAGTTGTAGTTGTAGACAAAAACAGCCATGTAGCACAATACCACCACAATACAGGGAACTTGAGATTTTATTGTTAACTCCTTTTTAGTGTTATCTTACACTGTAGTGTAGTGTAAGGTAAATAATTACTTTATAGAGCACATACGAACTATCAACCATAGAGTTACAGTGATGAAGTAATATAAATAATTATTTTTCATAAGTATTTGAAGTTGTTGCAGGGCTGTTGCGTGTACAGGTAGTCTATTTAAATTAGTGGCTGCTCCTTGTAAACACAACGTAAAGTTCATTTATGCTCTGGTACACACCGTATGCCGTCCTTGCAGTTCTAGCGCGCCGGCGATGTGACGTAATAAGCCGCCACAAGATGGAGACCGTTAAGTAAGCTGGGATATAATGAGAAGGATGATCTCTGCTGTTCGTCTGTCCGATGGGAATCACAGATAAAAACATGCATTCATGTAAAACTAAAGGTGGAGCTCGGTACGTGTGTGTGGTACATGTGCGCTCTGTTTGGTTATTGTTTTTAAGTGCATTTTCAGATTTATTTGTTCTGACGACTGGGCCAATAAACATCAGCCCCCTACAAAGGAGAACGGTCAAGTTATTTTGTGTAAAAACTTTGTTAAATTCAGACTTGGAAAATCATTAGAAGATTTTGTCGGCCCTGTAACTTTACAAATTATCCACAACGCTGCGGAGGCTTCGCTCACCAAGTATCGCCTTTCATGTAGAGGCTGTCACTGAAACACGCAAACTTCACATACATCCTGTGAGATCTAAACACCCCAAAGTCCTTAATCAGTCTCTTTATAAACATCCACAGGCCTCGCGTAGAAGGGCACGCTCTTACTTTACCAGTGATCACACACATCGGCCACTGTGATGTGGCAACTCCTGTGCAGCGAGCAGATTTTCTGTTGCAGTCATTATGAAGCAGCACACGATTACAGCTGTTTTAGCCACATTACACACACCCAGCAAAAATATACTGTAGACCTTTCTGTTTCAGCTGACGCCAATTGTGTTTCACTCGGCACCGTCCAGCGTGTTGTCTCGCGCTGTCCTTTCCTCATTGTTTTTCTTTCCGTTTTCAAAGTTTACGGGATGTTCCTGGGTTGTGTTTTTTCGCAGGGTTTTAAGTAAGCACTGAAGGTGCCTCGGTCTCTGGCTCTCGAGTGGCTGTGAAGTGTTTGTGACAGTTGCTAAGCCAACACCCTCTGTAATAGCCCGGCAGATTAGGAACATACACGTGTACACACGCGCGTTCACACGCTCGTGAGATGGGGACTCTGACTGGTTGTATGGATGCTGACAGAGGTGTTTAGGCGATGTAGATTACCGTCGCCTCGCGCCGGAGAGGTGTCGTCCACCGCAGCCTGATAAGAGACAGGCGGTCATGGACTAATTGTGTGTCCACATATGTGTTGAGATGAAATGCTTGGAGAAAGATGTCTGCACCAGGTGTCGGTGAATGTGTTGGGAACCGAGAGCAGTATTACAACATCGTTCTGTCTTAACGTTTGAGAAATATTTATGTCATTTATATAAGTGTTGGGAGTTGCTGTAATCCACACACTGAAGTACGAGGAAGGGAACTGACTAAGTTAAAAGCTAGCAATGCATACGAGTTTCTGTTCCCTTCTAAAACAGGTCTTTGATTGATCTTTTAACACATTGTAACAAAACCTGCGTATAAGTTTTAATTTTGACAGAATGTAGTGTTAAGTAGGCATTATGATTTGTGCTGTTGAAGCTAGCGTCAGCTAGGAAGTTTGTATATATTCCTCCTTCAAAGGGGAGTTAGATGATTTTTTTTTTTTTATACTGGGCAGTGTTAACTATTAAACTCTGAGTAAACTCTTAGGACAGGAGACATAACAAGATGATATAAGTAATGTGTTTAATATTTTGATTGGTGATTCATCACTGTGCTCTCATGGTGTCTTGTTAGCATCTTCAGTCTCATAATCTTCCCAGATTTTCACTGGTTAGTGCTGGTGTTTTATAGCGCAGTCACTAGTGCATCTGTTTCTATTGTGCCATTGCACAATGCCATAGGAATATTTTTAATCATAGATATACGGACAGGCTTGATGCCATGTCAAAGGAAAACATATCTACATGACCCCGACCTCATCCCCTTAACAGTACCTACATTTTTGCCCTGAGCACAGTGGCCATTCCTTCTTTATTTAATTTCAAACTATTTTGTCTTTGAGGTCCTGAATCTAGAATTAAGCTTTTTGAAAGCCCATAAACCGTCTATATTCAGTGTAATATAGAGTCATGCAAATAGCCAAAATAGTTATTAGAGAATTACAGGTGTACTGTTTAACCTTCAGTCACTCTACGTAGCTATCTTTCTGCAAGTAGGTTCTCATCACACACGTGCGTGGGTACATGGTCTCGGTAACGGTGTCGCTAAATTTCACTGGTTCACAGATGATGCTAACATGCAGATATGCAGCTATGCGCTAACAAATACAGGGAGGAAGACTCCAAGTAAACATGGGCGTAAACAATGCTTGCTTTAAAAGTGTTGCGAGTGTTTTATGAGGAGGGAAATGCACTCGGCATGTTTGTTAGAGCTCAAGAATGCACACAGTGTGTTTTAGTGAGTAACACTGAATGTAAGCATAACTTTAGTTTGTTTACACTAGAAGTCCTCAGGGTACCTTTAATTTTTCTGCTGTGAAAAGTATTGTCTGACTTTTTTTTTTTTTAGGGTTTTGTAACCAGTAAGTAATAAAAAGTGTCTTATACTCCTCATACACTGCTGCTGTTTCTATAAGTACTGTAAGTATCATCAACAGTATAACCATCACCATAACTGTGACTGCGTGAGTTCAATTCAGCTTAAATTAAAAAAAAAAGACAAAAAATCTATTTGTTTTTCTGCGCAACAAGTAATGCTGCACCACTCTTATCATTTTAATGCTGCATGTTATGGAAGGCCATGAACAAACACCTGTTACTGTCCGATCCCCGAAGCACCTGCTCTCTCCAAACCTCCAATATGTCCAGCACTGTGTTAGTGAGCGTATCCACTTGTGAATATGGCCCAGATATCTGTTCACAGCTTACGGCATTACATTTGAGAGATTAAAACAGAAGAGCAGACACTGCGACTTCACGAAAACATCCTGAGCCACAAATGAAATGAATATAATGAATCGCTGCATGCACGGAAAACAACTTTGAAAAAAGCAATTTGGCATATTACATACGCCGAGCCACTAATGTAATGCTGGGAATGTTGTTGATGGCAGCGGATGTCACACAGAGCCATGTAAGGCGAGGATGAGCAGACGGGTAATGCACAATAACCCAGCGCATTAACCTCCGGCCCTCCCCTCTTCTCATTTTAATCCAGCAAATTCCATTATTCTCCCTCGCAGGTCCATTTGCCTGTATAGGAATCCTGCCCTGCTGCCAACCTCCTTTTATTCCTGCTATCAGTGTTCCTATAACCTGCTTCTGTCTCCAGTGTTAATCTGCCACCGCTGGGCCTCAAGCACTTTGAATAAAATAAAATAAAAAAAAAACTGCTCCAAATCCGCCACTTTGAAAAAGCTACTAATTGCACAAAAGAGCGATCATCCCCTCAGATGGGTTTAACAGATTAAAGCACTAGTTAAGTGATAATGCAGGCTTCACTGTAATTTAACGCATAAAAGAAAAAGTGGGGCATTCTGCACTTAGAACAATGTGCCACTACACACGGCAGACACTGCCAAGAGCCACGCAGGCCATTGACCTAATATACTGGCATCACACGCTGTATGAGTGCATGAAGCAGAAACCAGACTGGGCAAACACACACACACACACAAAGGCATCCATTAAAGTGGTTGTATTCCCTCTGTAATAAAGACCAGAAATGCAACAAACTTTCTAATCTCCTCTGATAGGACAACCTTTAGTGCTTATCTGTTAATGGGCTGTCACGTTTGTGCAAATGTGTCGGAATGCACTTGTTTGATTAGTGAAACCAATGACAATGATAATGAAAGAAAAAAAAAGATCCAGTCCTTTGATTGTACATCGACAACACAACAGTCAAACATTTGAACAAGCAGCTACTGGTAATGCGATATTTTTTTCTCTACTAGGGCTGTCAAAGTTAAATTATTTCAACCTTGTCAGTTCTTTAATACACATCGGCCTCGGCCCAAATTGTAGTTTGCGAAATCAGGAAGTGATCGAAGCAGCTGTTAAGCTGTGGACAGTAAGGTTGTAGTAAATAATTTCACACTGTGGAGGTCAGTAAGATGTCCTGTAACACTGAAAATGACATAAAATCCCCAAAGAAGCAGAAGAAATAAGTAAGATGGGAGAAATGGATAAAAATATGGGTCTTTTGAAGGGCGAGTTCAGTTTTAAAACCAGATGCAGTGTTTACTGTCAATGTGAATTAGCTGGGCAAACCCCCAAAAAATCCCAGATACATTGAAAAACAAAGCATGATTAATTTGCAATAATGCTCATTAACTATAGAAATCATGTGATTAATCGTGACTAAATATTTTAATCTACTGATAGCCCTAATATAAACATAAAAAATGGCTACTATACATGTTGATTTGTTTAGGCATTGCACTAAAGTATTTTCAGGACAATGAAATGGTGATTAACACTGATTATTGAAAATTCAATTCAATTTTATTTATATAGCATCAATAACAATACAAATCGTCTCAGGACACTTAACAAAACTTGGCCTGAAACACTCAGAGCAAGCCTGAAGGCGAAAACTGTGCTTTGTCAGAGTTTTAGTCTTGTTTACTCATTCTTGGATCAGGTACTTTCAGATTAAAATGATTCATTTTGGCCTGTTTCATTATTTATTCATGTAGATGTTGCATTGGCACGAGCATCAAAGCACTGTGAACAAAACCAGCTCTAAACACATCCTTGAATTTAGACCGTGGCCAGACGACAGCAAAGAGATTGTTGAATGGTTAAAGAGAATTTTGAGGTTAAAAAGAACCCAAAACATATTTTATAGCATCTCACCTTCTAATATTTAGTCTGTAGATAAGGTAATGGTTAAATATTTTAAACATGCAGGTATCATCACTATACTTTTCTTTTCATGGAGTCAGAAACAGAAGCTTACGTCTGGGATTTTTGAGTTGGTTGGAAACACTGGTTGGGGTGTTTCTTATGGTTGCAGTCAGACTGAGGCACAGTCATCACAGGCTACTGCCCGCTTGGCATTAGCCCGTATCCCCAACCTTTTCCTAGTTGGCTCTGTCATAGTAAGTGGAGTCAACTTGTTTGTATTGCAGTGCCACTGGGCCTATTATTCTGTGCTTAGCAGATTCTACTTTGTGGTTTGCCTGGAACTTCAACTACCAGACTGCCATGTTGATGTTCCCCCACTCCCCCTCCCTTTCTCACCTTGTCACTTTCTATTGCAAACTAGTTTCATACAGATAAAACAAATATATATATATTTTTTACAATGTGAACAAAGAATCCCTTGCAACTGTAATTTTCCAAGGCATATGCTGCCATAGTTATTTAGAAAAAATTATAAACATTTTTCCCGAGGAGTAATTAACAAAAGTTGGTGATTCTGGACACACACTCTATGCTGCACATTGGACCATCAGACATCAGATAACATTGAAGACGTGAGCATATCCACTTGTTAAAGCAGCTTCTAGCTCAGAGGTGGACAGCTTCCCTGTAATTCCTAATGGTTGAACATGTGTTTTAACTTTATTATTGATCTGTAATGTAGAGTGCAAAGATTTTTTTTAACGGAGCTGATTTGGGATCTTTAATGTTATTGTTAACTCTAATCCTTTCTTTCAGTTGGCTGGGGAAGCCCAAGAGCTGTTCTCAGTGCGTCATGGTCCTGTGCGAACCGCTCGAATTCTGCCAGCCCCTCATATCAGTGAGTACCACATCATGGATCATTAAAACACACACTTCAGGCAAGGTTTTGATTATGGTTATCTTTAAATTGCAATAGTAATATTGTTGAGCTCTCACTAGAGACTGGTAGTGTACTGTAAAGGCGAACCTGACCAGTGCATCTCTGATTTTATTTGCATAGAGTAAGAGAGGATTTCAACAATGAGCTTATTTCACTGCCACGGAATGTCACCAAATTCATTTAAGGGCCACACCTTAGCATCTGTTCGAAATACATCTGTATCGAGAACAGCATCCATACCAGACCCATACCATGATCTAGACAGAAGCTCAGCTGTTTTCACCTTGCCTTGTCAAATGGACTGCCACCCTGAAACACCCCCTCAGCTTTTTTAACATTAGATCTATCAACATATTTTTTTATATATCATTCTAAAAAGTCTGTGAATGGTTAACTTAATTTCAGCATCCAAAGTCAACACTTACAATTAAATTACAATTTTGCACGGCATATCCTAATGCAGTATTGGGTTGTGGCCATTTTAAATGGTGCTATATCATTAAAATTAAAGAGTCCTCCTTCCTGCCTCATCCTGATGTTGAAGTCAAACTACGATTACTGTTGGCTTCCTCTCAGTCAGTAGTGGCAAGCCTCTGAAGCCTCTTTGATGCCAAAGCTCTGCTGGAAAACTCTGTGTTCTTCCACTATTCTGTTAGTGGTCTCTCCCACTCTTCTAAGTCTGAAGAGTCTGTCCCTGTGGACTTGAATGCTACGCGTAGACGTTTGTTAAATGGGAACTGAGAGCCCATCTTTTACCTGGATTTGTACCAGAATCATACTTTAAGATCTTTTTAGACCTCTGCCTTGTCTGTCATGAATGCAAAAGGGTTTTATTGTTGCTGTCATTTTGTAGTAGCTATGCGGGAAGTATTTGTAAAAGTATACTATTTGTATCACTGGCTTTGTACTTACATTATATAGTGACATCAGGCAATAGCATGCTTGTGCATGCAGTTCAGTCTGAAGGGAAATTATAGAACAGGTAAACAAAACAGTTTCACTTGTTTTAATTTTGTCTTCATGCTAGCATCTGTGTACATAATAAATAAAAAACAATATATTGAAAGTATGTACCAGTTACCCTACACCGTACAGAACAAAAGATGTGGAGGTAAATAACACCTCTTTTAAATTCTGGTAGACATCTTCAAGCTACCAGATGTTTAGCTGTATTCAAATGTAAACTTGATAATGTCTTATTTGTCAAATTATACAAATTGACAGTGAAGAACTAAAAGAAAATTAGATATTGATGTCAGTCGTGTTGAATGGCAAATACAGAGATTATTCCTTTTATTTACTATTCTAGACAAGATACTGAAATGGTGTGAAACTTTACAGAGCGCTGCCTTCCATTCAGGGCGCACTAAATCATAAACTGTGAGCCAGTCTCACATTCTGCAGCAATAGATGATTATTATAGACCCATGCTTTGTTAAGAATGAGCATGGCGGTGAATTGACACCCTGTTGCATCCATGAGAGTGAGGGACTCGACACTGAGAGTTCATACTCGAGGCAAATATCCTCAGAAATGATCCGTACGTTATTCTTTCCAGCATTTTATTTGGGTGGCAGTACTCAGATAAAAATAGCCCTGCAATTGTCAATAAAATATACTGTCCCATACCTTAGTTAGTTTTAGAAATCTCTTTTTTAATGAAGAATTCACATGAATTTGTGTGAAGTGACATTATAACCGTTTTGTATTAATTCATGTAAACAACAACTTTCATTCATTTACTTTTATTTAAATCTAACAAACAGTGAAACAGTCTCAGTGATGACATATAAGTGTTTCACTGGTTCCACTGTCTTTGCAAGGACACTGGAAAGTTGAATGCAGAATGAATACCAGTATTCATATCCTCAAAGCCATAGTGCAAATGGTTTAGTTGTTCCACTGATTAGACCCTTTCCAGACATGACGTTTAAATTTTGTCTCTGCAGGTGTCAATCAGTGCTGTGAAAGCTGGTTTGTGGNTTTTTTCTTTCTTCTTCTTCTTCTTTTTTTTTTTTTGCTTTTTTTCAGTGAGAAAATCGCCCTTTTTGTTCTCTGTCCATGTTCCGGTCTTTTGGCAGATTTTAACAACACACAATGGCAGCATTTGAAGAGCGCTGGAAGTGGATGAAAGCAAGCCACAGTAATAAGAAGCAGCAGATAGCCTGACACATGAGGGGAGTAATTCTCTCAGCAGAAAATAAATATGAATTGTACTACTGGAGGAAAGGACACTGATTGCAATCTGTTAGGGCACAAACAGTGTTGCACTGTGGTGAGCCAGTAAAAGGCCAGTTGTCTGGGATGCGAGGACTCCGTGGATGGGTGGACTTGTAAAGCCCCAAAAATAGGTGATGATAATTATGCTGCAAGGTTTCCTTTTCCTAGAAAAGAGAAGGAAGTACTGGTTATCCAAAGGAACTAAATACATTATCCATATCCTCTCTGGAATTTAAAGCTTTTATTCCATTGTCCTGGAAAAGGAGACCGAACACACGGCCTGACTGTTAACAAACAAGCACTGAGAAAATATGAATATTTATAAAAAGGTTTCTTGCAGGTCACTGTGGTCTTGTTCAACTGGGGTCAGTGTGTGTGTCACACGTGAAGCCGTTCAACCTCATAGAAGTAATTGTATGAAGTTCAGTGTAACGTTCCAGGCCATGCTATATTATTATCCAAACATGCACCCATGCTACATGGAAGTCAGTTGCTTGCTCCTTGCTTCAATGGCCGTTACAGTAGTAAGAAAAAAGAGAAGTTTATTTTACTAAATGCGCCATTTCACTAAGGTTCCACGGAGCATATTTATTTTACGGCTCAGTATCTTCAGTGGGAATAATGTCTGATGACAGAAACATGAAAGAAGAAATGATCCTGTTGGGAGTGTTAAAGGCTGGTAGGGAAGGCACTCTTGCTCTCATGCCATACCACGGGAACTCAGGCTGATTACAGTCAAGCCTCAAATTACAGTCCTCTAAAGGGTAACATCTCCTTCAATCGAAGTGCCCCCATCCCCTCAATCCCCTTGTCCTCTTCCCAACTTCAAAAAAGAGACAATTAGGGAAAATATGGGATCAGTCCACTTAATGCAACATGTTTTCTCTTTTTTTTTTCTTTTTTTTCCCTAAATATTCCTGCTGGGTTTTTTTTTTTTTTACCACGCTCTAATTCCACCCTGAAACCCCAAAACAAACAAGAAGGTGGACTGAAAATTGTAGTCGCTTTAACAACGTTCAGAAGATTCTGGAGCGTATACAATATTTTCCATTCAAGCTTTTCCTCAAGCGTCTTTTGAAAAACATTAGAGGATCAGAGGAAAAACAGAAACACCAAAGTCTTTACAATATGTGCAATATGTTTCGGGTGTTGACGACGGTGGTGAATGTGGGAAATAAAAAAAAAAAAATCTGCATTTCTCAAAAATGTTTTGCAAAAGTAATTATACCGCAGATCAACACTTGTATGTAATTTCCTGTCACAGTAACAGGGTGCCTGTTCAATGAGGGCAGACGGCGCAAGAGGCCTCACATGTATGTTAAAGAATGCCTCCCTTTGTTGTGTGCGGATCAGTTTGTTTTCCATCTGCCTCATCCTCTGACTCCTCTTCTTCCTCAGGTCCTCTGAAGACGGACGGTTTTGCTGAAAAGAGGCCACTGCTGGGGGTTTGCAAGAGCACAGGTTCCTCTGGGTGAGTTCACGAGTTCATGTGTCATATTAAAGCTGACAACGCAACCTCTCTCAACGAGCATCCAAAGATGTTTTTAATGGCAAGAGAGAGAGAGAGAGCATGTGTATACAGCTATATATGTAACATATGTTTGGACACTGACACATTTTTTTCTTTATAATTTTGAGTGTCTATCAAGGCATATTCAATGTGCTGTTATGTAACAAATATGGGTAGACTCGATTTAAAATAGTTTTCATCCACACTGAAGCAAGGGTTTAGAATCTGAGCTCTCTAATATGTAGCCCTCCCTTTTTAAAGTGACCAAAGGTAATTGGAGTCTTGACTGAAATGCTCTTTCATGAACACGTGTCTAAATTGTCTTCATCATTTTGTCATTAGCTAACCAGGTAAAATTCTGAAGTTGATTTCAAGTGTGTCATTTGCATCTGGAAACTGCTGCTCTGAGCCCACAACACGAGAATCAGACAGTTTATCCTGCGAGGTAGCATAGCCCAATCAATGGCTTGGGACAATCTTAGATTTAAAAAAAAACACTGTTGTGCTCAGCAATCTAAAAAGGCTTAAATCACAAGAAGAAAACAAATATTTAAAAGCCTTGGATCCACTCATCCGAAGTACAAAGTATTATCTATAAAACATATTGGAGACAGTGTGATAGCATCGACATGCATGGCTTCTAGTGTCTCTTGGTGACTGCTGTTTATTGATGGATGTCACAGGAGATAGAAGCAGCTGGTTGGATTTTGAAGGGTGTGATGTATTGCCTGCCAAAGATGCACAGTGCAGATGGGCAATGACCCAACACCTACTGGGAAAGCAACTCAGGCGTTTTGAAGGTATCAGAAATTTAGTGTTCTGCAATTGCAGAGTCAGTATCACTTGATCTCATGCTTATCATGCATTCATTTCACTTGCTAAAGGCAAAACAAAACCCATGAATGAACCGTAACAGCTTCAGTAAATGCCTGGCAAAGCAGCACAAGAGGGAAAACTCATTCCTCGGTGAAGTCCGCACAGAATCATGCAATCACCACCTGCAAATTATTCTGGTTTTAAGAAAATATCAGGCGTGCAATTGTCAATTTTTGTGGGTAAGATTTGCGGTGTTTGAGAAACTATTAACGACACTATACTATCACTGTCTTTCTTTAGTGTATGTGGCAACTGATATGACTAGTCAGGTATTAAACGCTCAAATTACTTTCATTGTATGTTTTGTCTGTGTACGCTAAGCAAGGCCATTTTAGAAGGATTTCAATTATAGGAAGGGACATTGTACATTGATTTCAACTTAAAGCCACCATGGATGTTACAACTGTGTCTACAGCCTGAAAGCGTACATCTATGTTTTACAAAGCAAGACGTTTTTACTGGTAGGCAAATCTTTTACATTGTTGAAACTATTAAACTGATATTACGTTTGGTGAAGTAGACATAATTATTAAAGGAAATTGCTCAGACTTGAGTTGTACTTGTGACTTGCAATGCAATGGCAAATGACAATTAGTCCAGCTACATGAATCAAAGTCATTTCTCTGTAAATCCTGGCCATCTTTTTTTGCAGTTATACAAAGAAAAGGAGAAAGATGATTGTCTTTACATGTAATCAACAAGATATTTAGATGATCCAGTGGAATCAGGTCTTCAATATCATGTATAAATATGTACTGGGCTACTTACATTGGAGCTCTAATGAATTTAAACCTCTTCGTGTTTTTGTTTTGACCCATCTTGTGCACACTTCTTTAAAAAATGCAGTTGGGAAAGTTTTCTTTGCTTCCTTTTTGCAGTGTTGCAGAAAACGCAACAAATGTTCCATCTGAAAGTAATTTTTAATAATAAGAGGCATCAAAGGACACCCAACTTCTTTGTTATGAACCCTTCACATGCACCCAACTGGAGGTGAGCCAGTCATGTGGCTTAGTGACTGTGATTCATGATTCCTTAGTGGCACTATAGTTGGAATGTGAGCTGTACCTGAATGCCCTACAAGCAAACAGAAGGAAGATTAAACAGATGTGTAGATCCATGGAATTCTTAGGGCTAGGACTAGGACTGTCCTGGGTTTGTTCACTGAACGAAAGTGAATTTACAAAGCGACAGAACGCAAGACATTTTGCACTTGATTCTCTTTCATTCAGCCCATATGCTCCCCCCTCTTTCCCTTCTTACACTTACTTATGCTGCTCTTCCAGAGCAACACAAAATTTAACTTAATATATCCTCCCCAGGAAATGAAATAAGGAAGTCTGTCTTCAGCTGGTCCTTGATGGAGACCACCTTCTTGATGTTTTCCAGGAACTGCTGCCCTTGTCTCTCTGACGCCGTTGCTTCTGCTTTTCCTATGTCCTCACTGACATAGAGACAGGCAGAGTTTTGATGGTTTGGCGAATCACCCAGGCGTCGCTCGACACTAATGCTGAAAACATGCACTGTGTTGAAAAGCAGAAACCCTGACCTCTGGCTGTATGGCACTGCCTGGTCCATCCCCCTACAGAAGTACTTGGTAAATAACACTCTGGTCAAAGACAAGAAGGAAAAACGCTTCCGGGTGCCGCGCAGTACTTTCCATTGGGCCTGTTCATAAACTTACTAAGGTCCTCACACAATTTTTAGCATATAATCATTTTGAAATAACAGCTTTTGTTAACCACCAAAAAGGATGCCGTCCTGACACTTAAATGGAAAACAGATTGGAGCCTTGGCCGCTAGAGCAGGGCTGGTTTAGAAGTTGGTTCAGTCAGCTCTAGGCTTAGATTACAAGATTTGCAAATTAAAGGAAAACCAGAGAAGGGAAAAAGCATGTGTGCTGAAGCCCTGTATTTGTGGATTTCAAGCCAGGCACACTCAACATAATTTTATCAATGGAAAGGATTATGCGTTAAGTCCAAACAATGTATGGACCCACTGATTCTCTTGACAGTAAAGCTACATATGCGTCCCTTTCGCTCTTTGCACCAGCGCCAGTGGGCTTTGGGAATTAGAAAAGAATGCTGGTGCCATTGGCGACCCTGGTATGTCTGCTCACATTTCTGGAAAGGATTTGTGTTTCCTTCCCCTTACGTGCAGATGTTATAATTTTCATTCATTTTAATTACATAAACAGGTATTAAAAGACTCGGAAATTTAGGGCGTCTCTCTCTCAATGAATTCAAATTTTATGGCCAAAATGGAGGCAACTGGGTGTTTGAGTGCACAGACTTGTTGGGCAAAAGTTCAGTGATGAATAAGCGTGCTTTGTTCTCCGGAGTTTGGGAACTGTCAGTGACATTTTCAACCTCCAACTACCCCCTCACAGCATCTCCAGATGCTTAGAGGATGTGGTCCCTTTTTCTTTTCCAGTATACTGTAGTCTTCTTTTACCATGCGGATTACTACTGGATGTGCTATTTCAAGTATCAAGCATGTGCTACGTGTAGACGGTAGATCCTATATTCTGAGCTGATTTCACAGTCATCACTTAACCATGGATACTCAGTATTTTGCTTAATTGAACGACTGTACATCTGCCCCATCGGCAACTGTTCCACGTAATCAATGACACCATTGTTACACCTGTCTCGTATTTAATTTTGGTTTCAAATGTCATATTTTTATGATTATATTTTTTTCTTGGTATTACATCTCATGAATTGTAGACCACTGAACTTAATGAAACCTTCAACTGTAGTAGCGTTAAAAGCGTTAAACTTGAGGATCCGTGAAATTTGAAGTATGCTGGATTTAGCTACTTTCCAAATTAAATAGTGGTCAGAGATTCTGTTCTTTCATTTATACCATTTATTATTTTAGTGATTCGTCGCTGTTGCTCTTCCTAAAGACCATTCGAGTGTTCTTGCAATTTTTTTCGTTTTCCGTAGACCCGCTAATTGTAATGATGTATGCTTTGTGAATGGCCTTTTCATATGATACAGGATTTTCCCTTTACTTAAAAAGCTATTTCTTACTGAGCGCAAGCTTGCACAGTTACCGCCTCATATGCTGCACAAAGGAAGATGGGAGCAACATTGTAAATCCAGTCTACTTGCAAGTACATTTGTGCTACTTACGAAGAGAGTGGTACACACAGGCTGGGATGCAACTTGCCCACTCCTGCCTCTCACACTGACAATAACAGCCATGCAAACTGATAGTCAAACGAACATCAAAAATAATGTCATACTTCTGAAGGTTTATTTCTAAATCTGCTTAAATCCCTGTAGTCAAATAATGCATGTTATTAATTATATGGTTGCGAGCAACAAATTCCACTTAGCCCACACAAACACTTTTGATGGCAAAAGCCCATTGTGGCACTAAGCCCTTGTGTTTCAGTGCATTTTCATGACAGGTTTTGCTCTAAGGACCGGATGTATCGGCCTTCTAAAGTGTATTAAATGGAAATCATCAAGCATTTGTATAAAACGAGCCACCAGATTAAGGGGATTTGGAGAAGTGATGCTTTTTATCCATCGCGAGGTTATGGTGTTCTTCACTGTCACATTATGATCACACGCACACAAGCACATGCTGGTGCATTCTGAGCGTAGCATGTAGAGTAGACACTCCCAGTAGTGTCTCAGTATCCAGGTGACTCACCACTTTATATTTCATTTGTACTGTCATTGTGATTTGTTGCGACGCTGTATAAATTGTGTTTGTGATGATGTCATTGCTCAAGAAGTTTAAAAATGATCCCCAGTGCAGTCCACAGACACTAGTGCTTTTTTTTTTTCTCCATGGCCTCCAAAGTTTGTCATTATTTTGTGGGCAGGAATGTCATGTTCTCCACTGGA
>JASGAT010373579.1:0-14478 GCA_030220025.1 Chelon auratus
CATTAGTTCGGTGTGTGTGTGTGTGTGTGTGTGTGGCAGGATGTCACCTGCAGCACGTTGAGGTCATCATAACTGTGTGATGTCCATCGCGCCTGTCAACACACGTTTGATTGTACACACACCTCGCCGTTGCCCGCGGCGATAGAAACCCTGCGTCCGTCCGCCATGTTATACGCTGTACTGGACCCATCACTCAGCCACTGTCGCACAGAAACACGCACTTACAGAGACACACACACGCAGGTAAAGACACATATAAATAGGCTGAATGTGGCGGAAACACATACTCTCACACACACACACACACACACACACACACATACACGCACGGTCCAGCAGACACCCATATCACTGACACACTCCCTCCTGCTGCTGAGGTTCAAGCATACACACTCTCACTCACTCACAACAGACGGCTTACACTGGAAATGAAGCTAATCCATCACCTGGAACACGCACACGCACACGGCAGGCATCGTCACCTTCACAGCTCACCTACTATCATTGTGACATCCGAGCCTGCTGGACACTGTAGCTGCTGTGATAAATTCATAAATGCATACACATGCGTGTGCATACATGCCCACGCACGCATGCATGCATGTGAAGTCATGCACAAAGAGTGTATACGAGAACAAATAAATAAAAAGGACTTTTTTATTCAGCTGAAACTCACAATTTACATAAATTATGATTCCATTCATTCTTTTGATTTACTAAAACAGATAATGAAGTGTAGTAGTATAGCGGGCTAAAATATAGCAAACTGGGGTTCAGTTTGTATTTTCAGTACCACACGGACCACACCAGGCCAGCGGGACATTACATGCTCAACACTGGTGGAAGGAGTATTGAGACCTTGAGAAAGAGATTTTACTTACAAATATAGACATTTACCAGTGGATCCATAAATAGCTTTTAAGACTCATGGGACTATATGTGTGGTCAAATTTGAGTATAAAGTCAAATAAATGTAGTCAAACTACAGTAAAAGCACCTCAACAAGACAATAATAACAGATAATTACAGTACATTTGTAAATGTATTTAGTTTATCTCACCACTGAACCACAGGTGTAGTAAAGAATACGAATAATAGCTGCATACATTTAATGTTTCATTGTTCGGCCCTGCTATGTGCTGTCTCCCAGGTACGACTCACTGGGACAACTGGATGGAACAGATCTGTTGTTAATGTCATTACTTTCTCCGGTGCTCTTCCCTCTATTCTTGCTTCTATGCAAAGCATATCCTTTTATAAAATGCACTATAATTCATTCAAATGAAAAGAGGCCCAGCCAAAACGCAGCTATGACTGATGCAAAACCCAAACCAAAATTATCCCCCAAAACAACAACAAGAACACCGAACTCCTCAGAGAATCACTGGTGTGCATGTTTGACAAATGCTCGCCGGCAGCGCTGCAGTCTCGTCCAGCAGCTTGCTGAAGGCTACAGCAGCGTGGTTTCATGGCTCTCTTGTTACTGGGCTGTAAATTCAGCGGATGGCTCCTGTCTCTGTGTATTGATCCGCTCCGTCACCTTGAACCTCGGTATTGACACATGGGGCGACGCTGAGCGGGGAAAAGCGGCAATTTACCGACCCTCAATTATGACATTCATAGATGATGTCACAACAGGGGCATTGGGCTTTGAGACACACACACACACACACACACACACACACATACTTCGCAGAGGGACTAAATCCATTTGTTTGAGCTTTGTGCACCAAAACACACACTCAAGCACACACCGAGCAAAGGCTTTTCATCCTAAACAGCATTTAATGGCACCCCTTGTGCTTGTATTTGATTTTGTGTGTGTGTGTCCGCACACATGGAGCATCTCTAGGAGCGCGTGTATGTGTGTGAATCACCTCTGACAGCCGTTCTAATGTCTGCTGTCCGTTCTTTCCCCAGACAGATGGTTCACCGGACCATGTCATTAGCAGAATACAGTTGGCCATTATAACGTCATATTCAATACTACATATTAATAGTAAGATAGCGTGAGGCAAAACACTCTGTGCTCCCTGCTGAAACCTCTGCATGTTTCATCCTGTCAGATCAGGCATAACACTAAAAGTCGTGTAATCACTGCGCAACAGTCGGACACAAACATCTCTAATGCTCCGCTTAAACCTTCTATCCTGAATTGTTTGCATACAGTAATAACTATAACTTGCATAACTACATTAAACTGGAGCCTAGAGCTCCATCAGTAAGATTTGTGACTGAAAAAAAAACTCTTCAGGGAAACTTGAAGAGGAAATTGTGTCCTGTTCAACTCTTCAACTCTGAGCAATGAGCACCACTGTTTCTCCAGTGGAGTCTTTGTAAGTGTATTCTTGATGAGCTGTAAAAGCAGATTGAAAACACTTATGCTCAGCAGAATAAAAAAATAATTATTTAAATCATGCACCAGAGCCAAACCAACTCTCTGTGTGCTTTCTGTAATAAATGGGTTGGTTGGAAGAGGAGATTTTTCACCAAAAGTTACATCTTCCAGGAAAAAAAAAACAAGCTCTCTTCCACTGAAATAATTATTGGTGATTCCCTCTGAACTGTTTACTTACATGGATGCTAAATAAAACGAACTGATGAGATACGTGACTTTACAAAACATCAACCGGAATAAAACTTTTTTGGCTCGTGCAAAGCGATTCTGCCCGTTGTCTCGAATCTGCCTGAAATACAACAGAAGAAGAAGAAGGATGTTTTTCCCCAACTTTATTGACAAAGATGAATTCCTTCAATTGTATAAGTGACCAAGATGAATCCACATTTTCCAGTCCTTTCAAACACTTGTTTGAACGGCTCTTTGTTTGGCTGTCGTCATTTTTCTCTCCCTCCCGGAAACTCACCATGTCACATTTAACCTCACGTGAGGTAAATATTGTATGTGCTGAAAGAATGTATTTATTACGGCCAGAGAAAAATAATCTGATAAAGCCTTTACATGGTTATTAGATGCTAATATTTTCCTGTTAAACAGATTATCAAAGGTTTAACCACCTTTCAAAAAGTCATTGGAGTAGTCCATTCTGGTTGAGGTGGTTACATTTTTCCCTGATTTATTTAATTTATTTTTATTATAATTTTTGGACAAATATTGGTGTCCATGCAAATGTAGTAACTGTGAACAAAGAATAATCTGCCCTAAACAATATCTTAGAACTCAAATAATCAATTAGAAGGTCCTCCATATTTTAAAAAAGAGCAATTTGCTCTTTGAGGCCATCCCCCTTCTTTAAAATAATTACGATCTTACCGTGACCCAACTTTGGGTCCTGACCTCCACATGATGTACTCGGCTATATTGCATTACAAATGGATTTCAAATTGAAGCCATATCAGATGTCACATATCTGATTCAGTAAGTAGTGGCCAGGGGCTGCCCAGCCATCGTTAATACTGTATTCACAATCCATTGATGAGATCATGAAAAAGTGCATGTGTATGTTTTTTTTTTTTTTGTGAGTGTTTGCCCTCCTAAGACTCACCCCTGCATGTGCCGACACTCATAAATACGCACACGCAGAAACAGAGACACACTCCCCAGGGCCTGAGTGCTCTCAGTGTTGACCGCTGAGGATGTGGGTCAGAATTAGAGGGCAAAGATAGAGAGGGGCTCTTAACGGGCCACACAGATGGGCCGTAGTCATGCTCACACAAACACATGTACACGCATAGTGCTCTGGGAGGTCAGGGTTCACCTGGAGAAGCTCTGGTCACTGTCCATCTATCAGTTTTATTACTCATGGCTAAACAGAGAGAGCAGATAGAGGTAGAAGAAAATGATAGTTGAACTGGAAACAATCGTATGACTGATAATCAATTGTACTTTAAATAGGTTTAACTGAATGTGAAAATAATTAATTATAAAGATGGAATAACAATGCACATTCTCTCTCAGCCTTCCTATAGGGCATGTATGATGTATGACACTCACTTGAACACACACAAAAAAAATAACAGAAGTAGTTGTGCAGTAAAGGTAAAACCTCATAAACCTACTTATTTTCAGGTCTCCATCAACTGTTAAATTTAAAGATTTCACTCACCTGGCATCTCCCGCACATGGACCACACATAAAATATTTATGATTTGGAAGCACTGGGCGTTTGCTCTTGCTAAACAACAATCACGTAAAACGAATATATAGTTAAGTTTTGGCCTTGATTTATTATCATATGTTTCAAACTGTATGTATTTATGCATGTCTGAGTGAATCCATGCATCATATGTACTTTAGAGTAAGGTCTCNGTCTGTCCCCCCCCCTTATTTCCCCAGCGGTCTCCCATGGGAGAGTGGCAGCCATTTTGTCCTGTCACTCCTCTGTGATTTTTTTCCCTCTTTGCTTGTCCAATAATGACAGTTTAATTTGCCAGCCAATTACACCTGAGCGGTATTTAAATGAGCCAATCAGGACTTCTGACAGGATGACTAGTTGCTCCAGTTAGCACTCAGATGCAGAGGTCGATTTACTCTCTGACTCACTCAGCGACACTCTTTGCTCTGTTGGCTTTATCAACACTGCTCTATTTTCAACAATGCAAGGTAATTAATCTGCAAAATGGCAGCATTCTTTTATTAGAAAAAAGTATATTGTGGATAGGGCTAACATTATCATGAAATTTATTGTTATAAAGTATAGTGGTTAAGAATTTTTCTGCCTTCGTCACACTTCTGCAGCATTAAAGGCTTGTTTCAGTTATATAGAGCAGGACAAGAAAATGCTGCGAGGTGATGTTATCAGCAGCCAAACCTCAAATTAGGAATGTCCCGATCAAGTCTTTTGCCACCGATCTGATAGTAATCTTTTTATGATCCGAGTCCCGATCCAGTCTTAAATAAATTAAATGTCCTCTTCTGCAGATTCATAAAGGCTTTTCTTATCTTATTTGTATTCTCCTAGATCACAACTAAGAATGCCTCTGGAATTGTGCTGTCAAAGCTAATGTAGTGAGGACACCTTGGCTCCAGAAGCTCAAATAAACGCTAAAACCTTTGTTCTCTGCACCAGAAGTGAGCTGGTCATGCAATGCCATAAACTCTGTACCCCTCACTGTCTCTTGGAGACTTATTTTAGACTTTTGTTTTAGTTGTGAAACATCCACATTGCACAGTTTACAAATTTCAGTGTGACTGACTTTAGGCTATCTACAACTAAAGAAGAAGAAGAAGAAGAAGATGCTTTGATGCTACAGGGACATGGTTTTGACTAATGGCAGACCTAAAATAATTATATTAATAAAAAAAAAAAACATTAGGACATCCAAATCTCAAATGTTGGAGAATGATTTGGAATCAAGACTGGCTCCAAAAGTGACACCTCCATATTCATATACCCACCTTTACAGAATTTAAACATTGCATAAAAGAGTGTTTTTAGTCTCTATGTTAATTTACAACTATATGTTTCTAACACACCCATGTAAATTATTTCAAATTATGCATATTTAAGTAATTTTAAGTTATACTGAATGACAGACAGTACAGTGCTATCTGAGGTAGGTGAGGCATCACCAGTCCATCTGAGCTCCCATTTTGGAGTTAGCCGAATGTTAAAAGTCTCGATAACCGATAATAATCAAGCGAATATGTAATAATTGTGGTGTGTCCAGTTGTGGATTTTCTCTGCAAGTTTTACAGCTAGAAAAACACTGGAGAAAGGGATGTAAGAAAGGAAAGAGGAGAAAGGCAAACAAAGCAAAATGAACACCACATAACCAAACAAAAGGAACAGAGATGGGCAGGGGTCGATCTTAATCCTCTCTTGCCCTGTGTGTAAATAATGTCTAAGCATCTTATCCTGCTCATTTATGTAATGGGGGACTGAAACGCTGTGTTCCTAAGCTCCTTGAGGCCTCATGTGTATTTGCAGAAGCCTGCCTCCATGTGTTTCTATTCCTAAAGCTACATTTGTACAATAGGTGTAAAGGAAAACTGTGTTTTATTTTTATTTTTTTGTATATACTTAGTGTGTCAGTGACTTTTCCTAATGTGTCTTCTCAGTATATGATTATGTGTATGTGCTCTCCTTGATTAAACAACCTTTTTAATCTGAGCTGCTTCCAGCTTTCCCAAGGTCCCTTGCAATAAGCGTAACTACCTCCTGACCGCACAATAACTGTAACTGTGCTTTTTAATACCGAGGGATGGTAAGTAAAAATAACCTGTGTCTAATATCTTCAGATTAAATACATCTTTTACAGTCTGGCTTCGTCCTGCTGTGCTGCTTTAAGCTGCCTTTACATACACATACACAGACTAACACACAGGCACAAACACATATGCACCAATCACACACTGATTACATATAATCACAGTGGCATAACCATACTTAAAAATATTAAATGTAGCTATAGAAGACTTTGCAAATTGCACTTTTAAATATGTGACCTGACCCGCAAGTCTTTTCGTCACCCCGGAAAAATTACTCTGCTTGATGAGTGTGTAACATTGAATGATCAAAGAAGCGGTGCGCTGCCAAACAGAGAAGAAGAACCTGTTACGGTAATGGCTCTCTGTGGATTAGGCCAAAAGCAAGGCACTGATGCAGACGGAGTTGCAGATTTAATTACCGTCGGGGCCAGAAGTTTGACTTATACTTGACAATGGAGAATCTTGATCCAGCCGTCAGTGTCTGTGACGTAATGGTCATGGTTTTGGATTAATAATGATAAACCTGAATGGGTCATTCCACTCACAATGTGTAAGTAAAAGAGGGTAGGAAGAAACGAAAGCGAAGAAAAGATGGTAAGAAACAAATAAAAGATTATAGAAATGGCAAAGAGACGGCGGGGAAATCAGATGGTTTATGTTTTATCTGTTTGTTAATTATTTCTCCAGTTAATTTCCTTTTGTATTTAGATCCTTGGTTAATACTGTTCATCAGAGATTCGTGCCAATAAAAAACAGGATGGGAAAGATGGAATAAGTACGATAAGTCACGAGAAAAGATAAGAAAGAAAACGGTGGTTAATTAGAGAGCAGTGGAGGAGAAGAGCATGTGAGAATGAAACAGGAGAGGTTTTGGCGGTGGTCCAGTCATCACGCTGAGTAAATGATTTGACTCTCTTATCAAACTGAGGGTTAAAGACTCAAGTGCATGGCCGTAGAGGACAGCAGCACAGGCGCGCTGTTGTTCCGTAATGACATCTGGACATCTCTGAGTCAGGGGCCTTTGCACAGAAACGCACACAGACCCAAACACACACACACACACACACCTGGAGCAATGCATGCTGGGCTTTCCCAAGAGCGAGTGCTACCCCGCTGTGCAACTGACAGCATCCTCCATTAACTCCATCACACACAAGTACGCGCATACATGTACATGTCTAGCTCTCTTTATGTCGTAGACACACATGCAAGAGAGGAGGCGAGAGGGGAGAAGAGGAGAGAAGGGTGAGGCAGGGTGGGATAGAAGAGAAGGAGTACAGAGGAGAGAGGAGAGACAGAATGGAGAAGAGGAAGGTAAAGAAAGCAGAAAAAAATGTGGAGAAGAAAACAGAGAAGAAAGGAGTAAACAAGGGACATCAAAAGAGCTGAAAGGAAAGAGGAGCAGGAGGCAAAAAAAGGGCCAGAAGTTACGGGGGCAAGAGGAAATGGGACATGGAAAATAGGATGAAAGGAAAGAAGGTAAGGAGGGGAGGAAAGGAAATGAGTCAGAAAGTGGGAAAAGAATGAGAAGTGTGGAGGAAGAATGAAAAGAGATCAACTAACGGAGAAAACGGAGAACAGAAATAAAGGAGAAGCGAGGGAGAAAGAAAGTGGAAAGGAACTAAGGTGATAGGAAAGAGATTAAATGAAGTGAGGGGGGAGATAACGTGGAAACATGGCAAGGAAATTAAAGACAGAAACAAGAAGAAGACGAGCCGAGGCGAGAGGGCGCATAAGACGGCTCTTCTTTGTTTGTGCTCCATCTGTGTCGACGTGAAGAAAACGAGCATCAGCAGCTCAGTTAGTTAGTTAGTTAGTTAGCAGGGGAATCAGTGAGTACTTAGGCCCCAATTATCCACTAAATCTGCCTCTCTCTCTAAATGAGATTATTGCCACACACAGAAGCTGTGGCTCCCATTGGGTTCCATTAACTTTGATTACTCCTCATTATTTACTTACAGCTCCGCCACTGTTATTGCTTTCGCACACACATACAGAAAAAGAGAGGAGGGGCTGATGTAAACAGGGAACCGCACATACAGAATCGGATGCAAATACGTGTAAAGACTGAGGAGGATGCACTTCACGAAAGCACAGAGTGAAACTAATATCGAGTTAAATTACTTTTTTGTGAACAGACATAGTGAGAAATAAGACCAGCTCTGAGGCTAGGGAATATGCACCAAGGAGGAAAACAAAGAAGAAGAGTTAAAAGATGTGTGTAGCAATGGGAATGAAAGAAGAGAATTAAAGCAAACAGGGGGAAGAACAAAGAAAATGATTGCATAGATAGACGAAGTGAACCGTCAAACACTGCCATGAACATTTCATTTCATTGCACACATGCTGTTAATACAGTTTTCGGGGGAATAGCATCAAACGTAGGAAGACGGAGCCAACGAAAGGAAAAGAGGGAAAGGAAACAAAGAAGAGTGGGAAGAATGTGAGCCGTTGTGGAGGAAGACATAAAGAGAGCTGGATGGAAAAAATGAAAAAAGAAGAGGAAGAGAACAAGATGGAAGATGAAACACAAGTTATTCCCAATACATGGAGGAAAATTTAAGAAAGTATAAAGCAAGCTTCTTCCATGAATCTTTTCAGACACTGCTTCTGATCCTTGTTTGTATGTATCCATAGATTCCTTTTCCATTTAATTGATGTTAGAGAAGCAGACATGGAGACATGCTTGCAAACTTCAGCATCCTTTTACAATGTCTGTTATATCTCATAGGTGGATACGAAAGAGAAAATGGCAAAACGACGAAGCCAACTAGTAGTGAGGCAGGGATGATCTCAGTCAGCCCCTAAGCTAACACTTCTTCTTTTCTTTGACATGAAAAGTAACACTCGTGTTTTTAAGGAGAGCCTCTCTCTGCACGAGAACCCCCTCCCTCCAACGTTTACTGTAGAGAGAAAAGAAGTTTGTTTGGGGACTGGAGAGCTGTTCAGTTGTTGTTTTGGGGCCTTGCCCGGCGCTCGCGGCACACTCTAATGTCACACTCTTTGTGCACTGAGCTGCCATACAGGCTAAATCACCGGGGCATGAGCATGTGTGTGTAAATGTATTTTGGCGGAGCAGGGTGTGTGTGAAGCCTATTACCACATCGGCATCAAGGGATCACAGCTGTTTCGCCTCCGAACTTTCTGATGGCAAAAAGAGAGTCAACTACACAGAAAAACCAGGAGAGAGAGAAAAAAAAAAGGAAAATCAGAGAAAGAACTCAGCTCTAAGGCCTAATTTCACTGACATTGTCCCTCGCCTAATTGCAAAATCCCTCCGTCTCTCCTTCCCTCCCTGTCGTGCGGGTCTCTGGCGCTCCAAGGTAAAAGAGAAATCGGGTTCTAATTTCATTTTGGTTTGTCTTAGGACAACTCTTAGATGTTTAATTCTATCCCAATTTCATGTAATCAGGCGAAAGACTTCCCTAGAGGGAGGGCATCGCAGGCCAGGGCCAGGCGTGTGCTATTTGCAAATGTAATTGGTTCACCTTTATTCTGCTCTCTCTGATGTTCCGGCCTTCTTTTCTCTCACTCATTTATCCCCCATTATCTCCACATCCTTCTCTCTCTTGCCATCTCCTCCAGTAGCCCCACGTTCTCCATTTCTTCCCGTCTCCTTCTTCTCCTCCTCCTCCCCCCGTCCCTCCCCTCTAGGCGAAACCAGCGTGGTTGTTATTGTGATTTCATATTTTCTTCTCATCCCTGCCTCTGCAGCCTCTGGACATTGACTACAAAATCCATTATCATTTGTATATTTTAATTATGCAAATGAGGATAGCTCAGCTGGCCTGTTGGAGGCTGCAGGGGAGAAAGCAGGAACTCCATTGCGGGTGATTACAATTCATCCGCTCGTCTCGCTTTAATTGTAACAAGCTAATTACCTTGTTTCCATTTAGTTTGAACAATGCCAAAAAGAAAAGGGAACAGTGATAGCTTTGGCTACCTCACGTGGCAGGGCTAGCTGACAGGCATGGAAAGGATGGAGGGGGTGGGTGGGGGGGGTGGGAGAGTTAAAGGAAAGAAGAGAGGAAGAACGAGAGGAAGGAGTGGTGTCATTCAAATGAATGTGGGTTTTTCTTCATTCGGTGCTAATGTTGATCTGATCGCAGTCACCACCGGCATTTATCTAAGTTTATTTATTTAAGTGTTGTCTGGGAATTTTTTCATGGATTGGAGTCTGTCCCATCAGTCAGAAAAAAAGTTTACTCTCCTGTTATTGATTACAGCCTGTTCACTTCTGAAAGGTTACACTATTAGGTGTAAGTTTTTTGTAAATTCATGCACTGTTGTAAACAAGCAAATGTACATGTGAAGGGTAAGTATGAAATTAAGGGTGGAAGTCAGACAAACATCCTCCCTTCGTAAAGAACAAAGACCGTCATCCTGAACTTCCGTAGGTTTGTGATCCCTCTACACGAGACCAAGTGTTCCTGCCAGAGGTGTTCAGTCGCGTATTCCCTCCGTTCAGAGGTTTCTCACTGAAATGAGTCCAGGGCTTCTGGGGATCAAGACCAGGCCTCAGCTGAACAAGATCTCATTATCTCTCCCTCGCATAGACCCGTGCACACACGTACAAAGGCACTGCACTGTACAAAGACCTACACACACATGTGCTCACACGTGCACACACCTTGTCATGCCACAGTGAGCAGCATGTCACAGTGAGGGACCCCGTATGTGTGTCACCGTGAACGAGGCACTGAAGTGTATCACAGATTTAAAGGAGATCATATATTGCGCTACAGGAGCTCAAAGGGCCTAGTTTGTTCTTACACCATCTCTTAGCTGTTTATCTTTGTGTGCGACACCTGTCCAAAGACACTTATACACTTCCTTTAACAAAATGCAAGCAGTCAGTCCTCTCACACGCCTACACACAAACTACTCTACCCTTCCGGTCCGATACTCTCACACACACACAAATACACTCATCAATACGCTCAAATCTTCACCTTCTCTGATGTTTCCACCAGGCAGCCTGGCATACTCCTCTTACCAACTCCCACATTCTCCATGCCCACCTACTTTGCGGTGCCATCAGGGAGAGACTTGAAAGGTATTTGAAACTGTCTTCCTTAATCATTTCCCGGATCCCGCAGGACACTGTGTGACGTGACAGAGGAAGGACGGAGGGTGGAGGGGAAGGGGAGAGTGGGAGGAAGGCGGGGAGAGAAAGTGTTGCCACACGTCACTCAAGTCTTCTCTAAGGGTTCGGGTGGATTGCCCAGTGACACAAATTGATGAAATACTAGACAAAAGAACTATAACTCCAGGACTTTTATGACCACAAATTCTTGAAGGGTTTGCAGGTTTTCCAACCAATAAAAATGAAACAAAAACATATTTTTTAACTGTGGTTATAATCCTTTTGCATTGAGATTTAATCTGGGTCATGGGGCCTCTTTCTGCCAACATCTCAATCCCTTCCCATTCTGTGATATAACTAGTTGTATATTACTTCTGTATACTAGTGTCAGTCTTCAAAGAAAAATGACTGATGAATGCTAGGATGCTGAGGTCACCTCTACTGTAAGGACTTCACTGCCTCTAGAATCAAATGTCTAAACAGGGACTAAGCTTTGTGTGTTCCTGGATTTGCCCAGAGTTTATTTGTTGTATCTGTTTCTGCTGTTGGCTAATGGACCTTTCTAAGATTGTCCCTAAATAGTGGAGTGTCTAGATTTATGCATTCAATTTTGCATTGTGCCATTGGCGTTCCTTTTGATGCAGTTCTTTCTTGTGTCATTAGACCATATTCTGCAACATGTGCAAGGAGAGTTTGTCGCTAATGCTGTGCCCAAACCACAAAAGTTCTGGACTGATTTATACCCTGATGTCCTACAATCAGAGGAAAACGTGTCAACAAAGATTGGTCCAGATTATCTGCTAGTGTGAGGTTTTACAGATCTGCTCCTAAACCTACCGAAAAACTCATCAGGGCTGCTCAAAATAATATAATAAGTCCAAAGTGATGGACTTCAGGTATCTTGGCCTTATGTATAGTAGCATGGCCTGGAACAGAAAGGACACTAGCAGTACCTAACACTTGTAGTGAAAGCAATCTAAGTCTAAAAAGTGAGCTCTCTAAAATACCAAGCAGTTTACTGTTATACTGTCAACTGTGGTGAGGGGGCATTGGGTAGTACCTCTAAAAACATTCTGATTCTGTCCATGGTGCTGACATGTGAAAATTAATGGTGCTTCGATTATACAGTCATTCATCTCCTGTTACCAGTAACCTTTAACAAAGGTTTGAAAAACTACACCTAATCCCAATCCAGAAAACCCACAGTCCTGTGTGTCACAAAACAATAAGACTATAATGGAAGCATCTTGAGCCAATGATTCCCTTTTCTTTCACCATTCATTTGTCGGGATAAGCTTCTAAGCCATGGACACACACTAATGTATAGTTCTGTGTATGTGTAGCAGTTATGCTTACTTGGCACAAAAAAGACGATCTGTTTCTCCTCATTTATGATGAGGAGAAACAGATTGGTAGAAATGGTTCAATGAATAAAAAATAAGTAAATAACACCTTAACCAATACTTTAATTACAAAATAAGAAAAAACTCTTCTAGCCATTATTTACATCTCAGAAGATCAAGAAATACCATTAACCTTAAACCTCTGCAGAGGCCGAATCTCTGATCCTATTAATAACTCTAGATTACTTCAAAATGCAGATGACACGCTATAAGTTAAAGCAGATGTAAATACCACAAAGTCTGAGCGGAGATGGAAAGAGAACGATTTGACGTCCTTGGTAAATACGAAGCGATCACAGATCACTCTGTACGACAGCTAAGTGTCTTGATGCCTATTTGACCTATATGAACGGTATTACTGTAAAACGCCATATGTCTCCATCTACTTCCTATCTCATAAGTCCTACCATGACATTTTCTGTACTTTAATATATAAATACAGAATTACATGTGATGTTTAGAGGTTCTCTGGAACTTGGTGTCCATGTAGCGTGTTTTTTTTGGTCACTAATAAGCTGTTACACAGCTGTTAGGTTATAGAGGACACCATCTACGTTTGTAGCCACGTGTCATCTGACGGTGTTCAGCCAGCAACAAGACACTGACACGCATACAGTGTTGGGAACATTGCTTGAAAACTGTAGTCAGTTACTAATAACACATAACTCACAATATAAAGCAATATGAACGCATACCTATTTTCTCTTCTAATAGAGCTGGTTTGGGTCATGAGTTGGATGTGTGCGTGTGTGTGTTTATAAATTGGGGGCAACACACTGTGGGCCACAAACACATTTATTAATGAGATAGTATTTCACACATATATTAATCAACTACAAAATAATCAGGAATGCAAACTTTGTCATTTAATTAACACGGTTTTGATTAGTTGCAGTGAACATCGCAATCCAGGGAGATATTTACCAGAGGTAAGATGTTGTGTGATAGTATTCACAATTATGTTATATGTCATTCGCCATTTCTACTCTTTCGCTACTGTACACAATGTACAGTACGCAAACATGCGTGCAAATATAAAATAACGGTTCGGCTATTTATGGAATGTGTCTGGCCTTTGGCCGAGGATGAACTTGATGTTCAAGTACATTTAGAGGCTTATAAAACTGTGACCTGCGCCAGCTGGAGAGATGACAGCAATATGTAACTAATCCCACATCTCTGCAACGTCGGATTCACAGCCTGGATGTCTCTGATATCCTTCCTAAATATTTGTGTCTGAAGCTCATGTTTATTTATTCATTTTCAAAAGTTTGCTGTTCAGAGACGAAGGGCACTTTTCTGAAATTCCTCGACCTTGTCTTTAATTTACAGTATAATTTTATGGTAAACATAAAAGACATTAAAAGTTGCCCTTCAAGTCCTAATTCAATTCTTTTATTTTGCAAATTTTATTGAGGGATTTGAAGAAATTATTGTTTTCAAATTCTGTCATTATTTTCTTACGTGTTAATTGAAAAAAATACCAAATAAACTGATCAGGCATAACATTATGACATCTTAATATTATGTTGGTCTCCCTTGTGCCTCCAAAACCGTTGTCATTCATCAGAGAATGGACATGGGCCCTCTGAGGGTGTCCTGTGGTTCCTGGTAACAGAATGTTGTTAGTGGGGGCCTTTGGGTCGTATGGGTTGAGGGGATGGGCCTCTGTAGATCAGACTTGTTCCAGTGCATCAGTTTGGGATCTAGTGAATTTGGAGGCCAGGTCAACACCTTGTGCTGTTTTTCATGTTTTTTTTAGTTGTTCCTAAACCATTTTTGTGTGTGTGTCTGTGTCAGGCTGCATCCTGCTGGGGATG
>JASGAT010373586.1:4777-16866 GCA_030220025.1 Chelon auratus
CCCCAACAACACACACAACCACCAGCATCCCTCTGTGTTTTGAAAGCACACTTTGGCTAACTAAGATCTGAAGTCGCACAACTTCACGTGGAGTGTCTGTTATTTTCTTGCACCGCACATATCCCGGTGTGCCAACTAAGGAGTGTAAAAGTGCCAACACCAGAGTAAAAGAGAAGGTATCCATACGAAATGTGAATCCTGCACACTATCCCGGTTGCGGTGGGAGCGTAATATAACTGTTGAGCGATTTATTTTGCATGGATGTAAGATAAATTATTTAATCTTAAACCTTGTCTCTTTAGTGTATGGTTTTGTACGCATGAGTCTTCATGTCTGTAAGCAGTAATAATGTGTGCATGAGAGGAAGAGAGACAGAGAAAGAGGCTAACACACTTCATGTGTGGAAATGGAGACTATGCAAAAATACGCCATTAAGTCAAAGTTTGCACGGCTATTCATGCTTTCCCTTCCTCACATTCCCCTACCTGTAAATGTTGTGACAATGCGGGGAAATCTATTTGATCCCTATCGCGCACAAAAGCAGATGAGCTGGAATGCCACTGATACAGTGTGTGAATAGGAAATGACAGGAAGAGCCTAATCAATGTCCTCCAGGGCTGGCAACCGTCTCGCCTTTGTTTCTTTTTGTAAATACAAGCCTCTTTAACATCACAATATGAGCCATTATCTCGCCTGGCAAGGTAAAATTTTTTTTTTTTTTTTTGGGGTGGGGGGCGCACAAAAAAAACACGCATTTTCCCTCAGCTTGGAGCAGATCAGTCGGCTGAGATCTAAAGTCATGCAAATGTTACAGCACAAAAATATGGGCAAAACTCATTCTAATTATTCCATATCAGCACATTTGCATGGAATGGATTTTTTTTCTTTTTTAAGAAGGGAAGAGTTTATGATCAGTGGAGCTTGGGCATGGGGGCTGTTTAGGAATTCACCGCATTTTGATCTAATCACGAAATCAAAATATTCATGAAACACAATGATATCTCCCTGAAGCAGGCGGCTAGCCATTAATTTTCAAATTCAGGTAATTTATTAACACTTATCAGAGGCTGAAAAAGCCTTGCTCTGTGTTTGTAAAGTGGGCGAGAGGGAGAGAGGAGTTCGGGAAAACTGATTCCAGATGATTTATAACGGTGTGCCGGGTGCATTTTCAACCCAGGTATTCAATTAGAATGTATGTCCAATTTTCTATTCTAGATCTACAGTTAAAAACTCTATTAAAGCACCATTTTCCTTAGCATACATATCTATTATCAGCGTTCACAGCAAATTTGATAACTCTGGCTCCGGCTATGTCATTGTGGTCTTTTTATGCCCGTTGCTCATTTTCTGTTACTAATTGGACGAGGTTCGACTATAGTCTTCAAGATGCTGCTTGGACATATTTTTTTCCCCAGCCTGTTAACAACTGGTCTTTTCTATTTGTTCGTCTTAATAAAAGCATCATTGTCGCATGAAAATCATAGCCGGACCATCTACTGTAATTGACCACCTTCGAAGCTCCACCTCTCACGGTTACATGTGACAAATGCGCTGCTCTTGCACAGCACTTTTGCAGTTTGCAGTTACAGCGGCCTCTTGTTTACAACTTAATTTTTTAAAATTAATTTTCAAAACAAGTATTCCTTAGCATCAGACAGTAGGGTTATTACATTACTAGCAAGCAACAATTGAGTTTGCAGTTTGCAGTTTTTGGTTTAGCTTGCTCAATTTGCCGTGCAACGTCTGTAAAAAGTTTATTAAAACTAAACATAGCAGCACAACAAACCTGCTGCAGCCCCTGAACAGAAGCATACAGTGGAATGAGGGCAATATGCATCTCTAGGAGATTCTGATGCTAGCTCCTGCTACAGGTCCAAAACCCACAACTAAAGAGCAGCAAACTTTAGCTCCTTCATTTCCCAGCATGGCAAGACAAGGAGTTGATGGAACGAAGATATAGAAGTGCTGGGATTTCACATGAGGAAAGACATGGTACCCGTTTACACGGTCAAAAATCCTGAGTTTGTAAAGATGTTAAACGCAAGAGAAGATTACGGTGCAGCTAGAGAATACGCACAGATCTCCGGACCAGCAGAGCGATGCAGCCTGACATGATCCTGGCTGTTCATTTTACCGGACTTAAGTGCTGCTTTCATGCTTCTGCTTAAAAGCGTCACTTTACTTATTATTATAAAATTTAACCACAAATTGTGGTGAAACGGAGCTCACAGAGATCCCTTTTTGCTAAACAGATATTCTAAATGAACCCTGTTCGTTGTAATATTTTCAGTGGGAATGCAATTGCACACTTTTTTTTTATCTAAAAATATATATTTTTAACAATTAATGACAATGGTGTCAGTTGGTATGGTATATAGTGTGTTCTCGTGTCTGTAAGCGGTAATGATGTGTGCATGAGAGGAAGAGAGACAGAGAAATATTTATGTCATTAAGTCAAAGTTTGCACTTTTATCCATGCTTTCCCATCCTCACATTCCCTTACTTGTAAGTGTTATGACAATGTGGGGAAATCTATTTGATGCCTATCACTCACAAAAGCAGGTGAGCTGAAATGCCACTGATACAGTGTGTGCACAGGAAATGACAGGAAGAGCCTAATCAATGTCCTCCAATGTGCCAAATGACACCATTCTCAGTGCTGCTTTTTTGTCCTTGATTGTGGACCTTTAATATTGCAAATGTGTGCATGTCTTTCTTTGCTATATGACACACAGAATCCTTAAAAGGTTTAGCCATGATGTGGCGTGCTGCTTATACACAATGCCATGATATAAAGTGGATCGTACTACAGCTTGTTGTGCCTTAGCCGGACAATTTCTGTTTGAGGGAGCTGCAGAAACTATGATAAGGCGTGATAGCTTTCTTGGAATATTAGCTGCTGCCGTCAGTACAACCACACAAACTATTTTTCAATTATCTTTCTTTGATAATTGCGATCATGACTGTACGCGACGGAGCTCAGATTCTGCAGCCTACAAGTGGAGGATACATCCAATAAGGTGAACTGAGCAACAGCTTTCGACAGAACAGACTGACAACTCAGGCCATCTGGGCGTATGTGAATCCATCTGGGTGCATGTCTCCTGAGGCAGGGAGTCAACTCCTCTCGGATGCAGCCTATATTATGATGATGTACTTCAAAGTAATTCAACGTCTCTTGCGCTACTTTCTATTAAATCCAGAATGCATGTTGAAACAGGTAAAGAGAATGTATATCAATGAGCATGTTTATTATTATGCGCTTTATTACTCTGCTGCCTCTATCACAGGGAATATTTTAATAATGTCTAAACACTTGATTGGGTTACTATGAATCACATCTTCCCAGAAATAAAAAAATAAAAATAAGATCTTCACATGTTTAGAATGAGTATGGAGACTCTCTTTGCATCACCAGAAAAATCATCAAGGGGATTGTGTGGGTGTTTTTTCTTAATCATTCCACCACAGCATGCCAAGATTATATCTGATACCTCCCATAGTATATTTAGTCATTGCAAGGAAACAGGCAGTGACACATCTTCCCACTGTTCCACAGACGAAGCGGTCTGGGGGGAAAAGGATGGTCGAAGGACAGGGTCAAAAACAGAAGCACTAGATCTCTTTGTCTCCCGGTAATATTGCGAGGTGGATTCAAACAGCCCCTGAAGCTGAGCTGAGCTGAGCCCTGAGCTGTGATCGCCGCGCGATAACAACCAGATGGATCAATACATGTGTTGTAAAGGTTAAATGATGTTATGTTGTTCGGTGTTATTGGACATGGCATGTCACACTACGTGATACTGACACCTTTTTCTGCCCTTCCTCTTCCCCATGCCCCAGGTTGGGTTGAGGGTGAGGCCCCTGCAATGAACCCAAGGAGAGGGTCAAGTGTTGGAGCTTTCACCTTTTCACTTAGTGGACCGTCCAAGCTGACCACAATGATTTGTCCGGGCTGTAGCTTCAAGGTCGGATAAGTCAAATTTTAACTGCCTTACTATCGAAAAGACTTACGCCTACATACTATTATATATATCTGTAAATTTCACAGTTACTAAACCATGCAACTCTTTCAAACATTTGATAATTTAGAATAACTTAAGCCCCTCCATCTATCCTGAAGTGGCACATTGCAGCAACACAATTTGCGCAAATAATGTGCATTAGCAAGAAATAAAGGAAGCCTTGAAGTAACACAACTAGGCCTACTGGTTAAAAGTAGAACAATTTCAGTTAAGCCTTTGTGTGCAGAACTTATGATTTCACTTTGAATATCTAAAAAAGTTTATGCCTTTTGAATATCAGGTTTAAGATTTAGGTCAAATTTAGGGACTTTGATTTGCTCAGCGTTACTCAGTTTCCACTCCCATCCTAACACCTTGGTTAACTTCATTAACCCGGTTTTTGTCTGTGTGCCTTGTGTTCTTGTGAAAAGTCATCAGCCACTGCCCAAGTACCGTTCCCAATTCAGTGCTAGTGGCTGGGAGGCAGGGCCCACACTGGACAGGTCGCCAATCTACCGTAGGGCTGACACAAAGAGATAAAATAATTCACCAATCATCAATTAACCTAACACAAATGTCTTTGGACTGTGGGAGGAAGGCGGAGCACACGCAGACATGGGGAGAGCAAGCAAACTGTACACAGTAAGGATCCAGTTGAAGAACAGATTTGAAACCAGAACCTTGTTGCTGTGACGCAACGTGTGTCTAACCACTGCACCACTGAGCCTCTCTCATTCCTCCCTTCTTAGCTTTCCATAGTTGGTAAGTGTATGTTTTCTGTGTGTGTAGGTTGCGATTCATACACAAAATGCGTAGCTAATGGGTCCATTTATGACAATAATTTATGAGTTTTAGGGCCATGCAAATGACTGGAGTTTCCCAAGAGAACAACAAAACAGAAAGGCGGGAGTATTTGCAGGACTAACACGAGTAAAACTGTTGGCAGGTATGCCCTGTTCCTTCCTATTACATGCTCATGTGCTGCACACGTTAGCATTTCGTTGCTTTCACTCAAAGAATCTGTTTCCTAAAACCTAATACGACACAACCAAAAAGCAAGAGGTGTTAAAACATTTCATTCAGCAGCCGTGCCATAGCGTTTATCCGTGATACCATAGAGGACTATAGCTTACATTACCAGTCACATTACCACACCCAGCAATTAGCAGCTTAGTCTGTACTTGGCTGCATGTTGACGACTCAGACTCTTGTTTCTGAGGTGCGCAACTTGGCAGTCCTGGAGGATTATCAGTGCTCCAAATTACATAACTGAACTAATGAGATACATACTCACACAGTTTCAACCCCTATTCCCACCGGGTGCCTCAGTGGCGGAGTGAAATATTCCACAGCTCCCTGTGGACTCCCCGCACATCCCTGCATGTCTGGGGAAAGAAGAGCAGAGGAGGCGAGCGAGCACAGGGAGAAAATGGAGAGAGGAAATAAATGGAGATGTATCATCTCCAAAAGGTCTGACTGACAAGTAGCTAATATGCTGTAATTGTTTAGTGAGTGGAGTGGAGCTTCTTCTCCACAGTGAACCAAGGTGAAAACGACTTCCTAGGCCAAGTGTTTGTTGCACCGCTGGTTCTTTTCCGCTGCTCATGCCTCATTAAATAAAGGCTAAAACACGCGTAAATTGCCCTGTGTATGTAAGAGATGTATTTCTATCAACAAATTGTACTGCAGGGGAAAATTGGCTCTTATAATAGTTGCCTGTGGACAGGGACCCTGAATATTATTTCAACGAATTCAATACCAAACAGCATGATTGTTGACTGTGTGATAGGAGTGAAACTGAGACCAAACAAGCACTTTGGGATGGAAAAGCACTTAAGCCATTGGTTTCTTCCACTCTCTCACACGGTGCAGAAAATTGAGGTCATGCTGTCATTTGTATTCATGGTAATATTGCACCGCAAATAATAGTTGGGTTTGTTTAAAGTTCCATGCTCCAGATGTATATTTAGGCTCCTCAACCTGGCACCCCATTCATTTTCCACCGAGGGCCACTCCGCTCGTAAATCGCAGCTAAATCCACAACCTATTGATTTATACCAGATAAGAAGAACAAAGCTAACGTATTGTTTTGGTGCTATTTCTCCTTTACTATGCCTCAGGTGACATTAGTTCAAACATAAATGCTGCTAGTCACACCGAGTGTGTGACATATTGGTCATGCTTGTGCCTGTTGTCTAAGTTATTACTTGTTATATTTACTCCACGTGCAATCAGCGAGACCCAAACACTTGGACTTCCCACGACTGCTTTTATCAAGCAGTGTGACTCTTTGGAGATTTAGAAGCACAAACCTAAGTCGCGAAAAATATACATTTGCCTTAAAAGCTATTGTAGGCCCCAGTGTTAGTCTTAACCACACCACATTTTTTGAGCTCCTGCAGCACAAGATGTGGAATTAGAGTCCACCCTACTAAAAAGAGGAGACAACCTAACTGGAGGGGACAGATTTCCAGCATTATTTATCATGTTACAATGAGCTTATCCCATAATTACCGCATGGTAATTCCCTTATGGATGTCAACTGTGTTTTTTCTCCTCTCTCCCTCTCCACCCATCCAAATTAAAATCTGCACTGGCTTCTTTATCATTCTAACTACTGTATATTACCTCTAGTGCTAATAAAGGGGCTTTTAAAAGACACGTACCTCAAAAAGCTAATTGTTTTTGTTTGATTTTGGTGACATTTTATCAAGGCTGCCGGTTAATTAACAGCAATTATACATTAACTATTAAAGGAGGCACCTTATTAATTAATAGCCTCAGATGCAATTAAATTACAGATGCACACACCAATTTAGCAACCAACTTTCCTTAATCCTGCGTAATTTCAAAGGGATTTGAGAAAGGGGGGGAAACGATTCTATTATTATGGCTGCAGTAGGTGTTAATTAAGAAGTAACCAGCGGGTGCATCTAATACGGATGCTGTGTGTACGTGTGTGCGGGCGTGGGTTCAGGCTACGTTTGTGGGGTGCTGGGTATTTACGCCAACAGAGGCAGAACATGGGAATTCACCCCACACACCAAGGCCACTTTTCTTTGTCCAATAGCAAGCTATTGCGCTTGATAGAGCTGTTATGCTGCCTGCTTGAGTCACACGTTTGTATCTGTGCTGTCCCTCTCCCACGTTATTCGGTTTGCTGCTGTTGAACGCTGTGTCTTTGAGGAAGAGTTTGTGTTCGGCTTCAGGCAATAAGAAACATTGTCCTAACGATGAGTCCCCTTGTTCGTGGTTGAATGCATTGTTAGGGTTTCTTACCTTTGCAATAAGCACATACATTTATCTTTGCATAAGTGAACTGCAAATTGTTCATTCAAAGATGGTTATAGAGATTTAAAAAAAAACAAAACAGTTTCGTTCCAGTCTAAAACATTTCTTTGACACATGTCTTAAAAGATTGTCTTGAAGTTCTTGTATGCAATCTTCCTCACCTTATGGGCAGAATTTAGAGAGACAAAGAGCAGCTTATTGGACCTGAGTGTACTTTCACCACCTACTTCTATAAAGGTTCGGAGGAGCGGTGCGGCTCACGGGGGAATATATCCAAGTCAACACGCACGCTGTCCGATTATGTTAATAGTAAATCCAATTATGCACTTATAGCATAATGTCTGAGAAGTAAACTGGGCTTCTTACCCATGGGGTCTCTGAGAATTGTGACCGGAGTTATGTTTCATTCGCGAAATAGTGGAATCGATAGGGTTTTTGTTGTGTTTCGTGTTCAGGCGACACTGAATACATAGCAATTACCTCAGTGTCTGTGTTTGTTGCCTCAGCCTCGTACCTCTTAATTAAACTAGTTAGAATAGGTGGGCCAGGTTGAGCCCCCTGGTGGATTTGCAAAAAATGTATAACATTAGAAAGCTGTTTAAGATTGAAATTGGTAGCTGATTGACTGATTAGTGGACTAACAGGTGGAAGGAGGAGGTGTAATCTGCAGCAGCGTTCATTATGATTAAATTTATGTCATCATTTAAACTAAATTAGTTGTTTCTGCCTGTTTTATTAAATTAAATATCTTTTCCCTTGTTGGTTTGACAAGACACGACACATGAAGACATCACATTGTGATTTAGGAGAATGTAATTGACCATTTAATCTGGAATTACATAGAAATTGACAGTGTTGATGAAAATGACCATAAGTTGCAACCCTAGTGGAGTTCGTTGCACCACTGATGCTCGCAACCCACGTCATGTCCCGTCATCCTGACTCTGACCTAAACAACAAACTGACGTACAGTTTCTCATCATCACCTGCAGTGCGTTCTGCCCGTGTATTAGGAACCCGTAGCTCTAGCAGTCCTGATTCATGTGATTTAGCCTTTTCGCTGTTTATGCTGTACATGAAATGCCCCCCAAAACGCCCAACTGTCGCCGTCCACGCTAATTAATGTTTACTAAACTTGAAAGCCGGCACAGGCAACACTGGGAACCATAATTACAAATGTGCCTTCAACAGCAATTTGTTTCTTGGGTGACGGAGAACATTAAAAGTCTGACTTAAATGGGAGTACAAAGCTAACAAACACATGTATTTAAACTATTTCAAGCCCATTTTGATCCCCCAAGACATCCTATCAGTGACAAGTCCCTGATCGGAGAAGAAACTGCACAACACAGTCAAACCGGCAATTAGTGCAAATTAACAGCCATTTTCAAAAATGTCTTTGCTTAGAAAATGGCTGCTTTGTAGTTCAAAAAAATTCCCACTTTGGCCTTAGAGTGGGAGTGTTTCCAGCAACTGCTTAAATCCTAAAATAAGTACTGCAATCTTCTGGCACAGACACACTGTAATGCTTTAAAAACAATTTAGCAACTGTCATCGCTGTAATTACAGTAACTAATTACCATCCTCAGCAAACAAATAGCTTAACATAATACGCAGGCCCAATCAATTTTGAAGAAATGCAAATTCCAAAAGCAAAAAATAAATAAATAAAAAAAGGACATTTTGGCAAACCTGAAAGAATTAAAGGGAAATAATACACTTTGTTTTATCCGCACATAATTCCCAGGGAATATCATATCATAAATATTTGCATTCAGTTCTTATCAGGACATTTGCATTTGCCTCTTATCAGTCGGCAAGCCAGGCACTGGCAGATAGGGAGAGCTGCCTCCACGCCATACACACATTTCTAATGAGTCACGTCGCGGGCTGATATCATATTTTGGCTAGAACTTTATCACCAAAACGAGGAGGTCATTTTCTCCTGGAGTTGGCTCATCTTGGAACTGTCTTTGAGTTTTTTTTTCTCTGATGTGATTCAACTGAGATTCATTTTTTAAAGCCCACAAAAAGGATTATTTCCTCTCCTCCCCTCCGAAACAGCCCCATATCAGTGGCACGTACGCTTGCAATGATTATCATTCTGTCATAAAATATTTCAGTTTTATCAGAGTATTATTTTATTTGCCACAGCATCCCTCGGAACAGAGAGACTCTGGGGAAAGGGAAGAAGAAGAAGAAGAAGAAGGGGGGTAAAAAAAAAAAAAAAAGAGCTCATCTGCATGAACAGCAGTGGATGACAGGCAGGAGACTCTGCACCACCATCTCATTTTAGGTAGACATGTGCAACAGTTTCCGGGGGGAAAAATTAAAGTAATTGTTTGATAACATTTTCAAAAAGGTATTCCACAATAACAATTTCATGGCGCATTGCAGAGTATAATTATAAATCAGCCTTTTTTTTTTTTTTTTCTTGGACAGGCAAGGAACACTGGGGGTCAAGTGAAGTATCCTAGTCAAATTCTCCTCTCATTAGCGCAATCGCTTCTCTCTGCTAATTATTTCCTCCCTCTCTCTCTCTTTCTCTCTCTCTCCCTCCCTCTCTCTCTCTCTCACACACACACACACACACAGACACTGGATTATCCTGAACAACATGCAGCATTAGCCCGAATTATGATTTAATATGTGGTATATATATCTCTCTCCACATATATTTATTGAAATGTGTTGTACTTGCAAATACGTTTTGCATTAATTACAGGTTGATGTGACAAAATGTTAAACATTCTTTTGATGTAATGTAATCATGCAAATGACAAAATGCATTTATATGCATGCTCTGCATTTTTTTATGTAATTGGGCAGTTGACATTTTTTTTTTTTCCGTCAGGTTTCTTTTTGTATGAAATTAAAAGGCAAAATGCATTCGCCTGCCCACACTGAGGGGAGGAGAAGGAGACGGGGAATAATTGAGAAAATTCAAACACAGAGTAATCATTAAAATGTGCTGTAAGGAGAGGATGCTGCACATAAATGATTCGCGTTCCGAGCAATTCGCATGTAAATCCAAAACAGGGGGGAAAAAAATAAAAAATGCCAGCGAGGTGACAGAAACTCGAGATTAACGGTGGACAACAGCAGGGGCTATTCTGAAACAAATCGAGGGAAACGATAGGAAGGAGTGTGACAAAACTAGAACAGAGTCATCCCTCTACCTCTCATCTCTCTTTGGTTGTCTTCTCTCTCTCTCTTTTTTTTTTTTTTTTTTCGAGAGGGGATAAGCTGCAAGGAAATGAGAGAGGGAATGTATTCATTTGCAGCCCTGCCTTCTGGAGGTGGGTCTCTGAGCCTTTTTTCCTCAGTCTTCATTATGGCTCTGTGCCTGCTGCAGCTTGGAGGAGGGCAGCTGGATCACCTTAAGGATTCTCCTTAAATCTTATCTCAGGCTTTGTTTAAACAGAGGAGGGGAGACATTCCACAAGGCCCTGCTCTGAAGATCTGTCAAGCAGCATTCATATAATCAGCAGCCTCTCTTTTCCAGGCAGCAGATGAGGAAATTTGGATCCATGATAACATGCTATGTACACTATTTCTAAATATGTTTACGGTAATGAATCCTTCTAAAAAGATTGTATCAGGGCACCATTTACACCAAATGTCTGATGATAAACTTGGTAAAGACATGCCTCGTGTTACTTTTTAATTTAGTCTCCGCTAACAGCAGCACATGCTGTGTCAAACTGCGCCGCTATTAACACATCATTAACATATTTGATGAAAATTGGCACCGTTTGTGGTGTTAAAAACTAAACCTCGCAGGTGTGCAGTTGGATTGTCTCTTTGTGACTGCGACAGCGCAAAGTGTGCTGGCGTTACTGCGAACTGGAGCTCATGTTTCACAGAGCCTAGCCTCAGGCTCGCGGTCTGAAGTCTGCCCGGGCGGCGGTGGCCTCCAATCCCTTCACGCGGCCTGACAGACCCAGTCCAGAGCTGTTAACTAGCTGTAAACACCATGATCTACTGTCCGTTGCTCCGCTCTGGCCCTCGCTGCACGGAGCCATTAACTGTTTGTCCAGCCGGTGAACTCTGGAATCGCTTGCTGTCTTTGTCTGTGTTCATCTTGCTGCAACAGCCAAACCTCTGCAATGTTTCTCCTCTGTCTTTCAGTCACATCACTTTCTTTTATAATTAAAACTGGGAACACTCTCTGCAGTTAAAGAAGGCATCTGGGAAATATATGGGAATACAGAGTATTACAAATGTTAGGGGGACTAATGTATAATGTTTAAGCGCAGATCTAATACCAATCTGTGCCTTTTTATCAATCAAAATGCCAAATCCTTTATTACAATTTACACTTAAATGAAAAGAGATAACCCTCTCTTTTTCTAGTTTCCTGTTCCATGTTTTTGTTTGTGCATGGCTATGTGCATGTGTCTAATTGTGCTGGTTCCTTGCGGTATATGAAATGTCCATATATACTCATGCATTATTAAAAAAAACAAAAAAACACGCATAACTGAAAATGCTCAAACACATGAAGCCCTATACAAACATGAAACAACACCGACTAAACACACATGTACATATATATTCTTTCTCCTTTGACAAACCATTTTAGCACCGCACTATAATGAACCTCAAGTATTCCTTGTAGCACCTAATAAAGTTTTATGACACGCGCATAATGAACCATTTCCCATTTCGATATGAAACTCCTGTAAGTGTCTGTGGGCATTACTTCCTTGAGAGCCGGTTAAGCACACATTAGTATTTGGTTTATGTTATCGCAAGTTCTGAAAGTGAAAAGTGAAACTGAATTTTTTTTTT
>JASGAT010373589.1:0-15072 GCA_030220025.1 Chelon auratus
ACATTGTTTTGGGAGAAATGCAGTAATGTATAGTTAGTGCTGAAACACCAACTATACATCTGATGGCATGTCTCCATGAAAAATATTTCCACAAATATATATATTTTTTTAAACAATGCAATAATATCAAACCGAATTCCAACCACACAAATATTTTGCTTGAACTATTATCACATTATTTTAAAGGACAGGTGTCTGGTGTCTCGTTTAATGGACATCTTCCGTCTACTACGACCAAGGGTTGGGAAGACGACCCAAAGAAGTGGCTTTGGGTTAAATACGTTAGCATATTTAACTTTTTCGTTAAACAGTGTTAGAGAGTGAAGCTGAAAAGCGCTGTCAATGCTAATGCTAACTCTATTGTCTTCGTCATGTGATTTCACTATTGCAGATCATAGTTGGACATGTTTAGACCTAAACCAGATGCAGAGCCTAGGTCATGCATCACTTCGCTAAAGCTAAGCTAACGTAGTTTACAACACTTATCTAATTCGATGTCCTCTTAACCCTTTGGTAGTAGAAGCCAGAAAGAATGACCCCATATAAGTCTTTCTATTTAAGAGGTGATTGGCTGTATTTCTGTTGCCAAGAAAAACAAAGACACCTGTAGCATACCACTAACTTGAAAATTAGAACAGAAATAATATAAATGGTTTACCTTAAAGGACCAGTATATAGGAATTATAGAGACACCTAGTGGTGAGGTTGTAAATTGCACCCATTTAAAATTTCCTACATTCTCCAAGCATGTAGAACCGATAGTGGCCGACACATCAATGTAAAGGCTCCGAGAGGTCAATATTTGGTTTGTCCATTCAGGGCTACCGTAGAAACAAGGCACAACAATATGGCCAGTTCCTACAAAGATGAGGAATGAGGAAATCACGACAATTCATCGTTACAGGTGATTAAACGCAGATAAAAAAAACGTGTTGTTAATATTATTTTCCATTTCCACCAATGAAGTAGAGCCTCTAAATCTTAAAACTTTGTTCTTTAACATTAACTGAATGTTTTCACTTGTTTCCCGATGTTCTTTGGGATTTGTAGGTGACTCATCGCCCACATGCTGCAATAGAAGGGTTTCTGTCAAAAGAGTAAGTCGTTTGTTCTGGGGATTCAATCGGGGGCCGCTGAAGCACCATGGAAGTCCTGCCCACTTGGCTGAATGATGATGACAAGGAGGGAGGTTGTGAAAGTATAGGACGTACGTTAGGAGAATCCAACGATGATTATTTTACAGTCGATTATCATCAACAGAGCTTCCGGAAATGTGAATATTTGTTATTCCAGTAAATAAAATTCCAGTATTTTACATCTGTTACGCTGCGAGAGACTGCTTCATCTAGAGCCGACAGCTTTTACAGAGAGTGCATGATGGAAAATCCAACATGTTCTCTCTTGCAGGGTAGGGTGAGCACTGAGGCCAATGGGTGTTGCAGTAAGAAAACAACCTACTGCTGCAGTTTAGGCAGAAGTGACCAATGGATGGCGTTCCTCGTTCAGGGAGAACTCTGCAAATCAATCAGCAGCCCTTCGTTGACGAGCTTCATTAAGGCTGCTCAGCTTAACGTGACCAGATCCATTAGCAGTCCTGTGTGGCCCTCTCTAAATCCTCATCATGGTGCACTGCAACACCCTCCTTCTCCTCCACCTCCTCCTCTTCCTCCTCTTCCGGTTCCTCTTTTTCACTCAGTTCCTCTCCGATTACATCTAGCCGCCCCTCCTGCCCGTTCATCACCGCCTCCTCTTGGTCGTCGTTATGAAGCCTCGCCTCCTGCAGCTGCAGTCGTCGCTCTTCCACCAGCAGGAGGCGCTCTCGGACTCCCTCTGCCGCTGCCGCTGTGTCGCTGGGACTCCCAAAGTACTGCTCGCTCCTGAAATCACAAAAACTTGACTCAGGAGCTTGTATTAAGAAACATGTTTGTGCGTTTGTTGAGTGCGACTGGCCCGTTAGCATTATTAGCCTTTCGTTCGGGGACCTAATACCAATTCTAAATTTTATGGTGAAGACTTTTTTTTGTTAAAGTTAGGGTAGAAGTTAAACATGACTCACAACTTTATCATTTAGATTAACTCAACACACAAGTCTTAAAGCATGGTTTTGACTGTAGCAAGCAGCTGTTTTCAACCAGAAACATCTTAAAAGCAAAACATCTAGCACCTGAAGAACCAGATATTTTTCTCAGGAGTTGGTGGAGACCAAATCCAGAGCTACAAGTCAGAGCTTTCCGCAGGTTTAATGCACATAAAGCGGCGGTTATGGTTTGATGTAAGTGTCGGGAAGGAATGTGGTGCAGATGTAGTGTGTGTTTGTACCCATCAGGGAAGATAATAGGCACGGTCAGTCTGTCCAGAAGAGTTCTCCCTGAAGTGTCAACTTCATCCAAAGACTCTGCCTCCACACACTCCTGCTGTAGCACCTGAAACATAATAAAAATAATTGCGCGCACTGAAGCAAAAGACATCGTTTCAGAGTCTGTGTGACTGCGGCAGGGTCAGGATTTAGTTGCTGTGAAGATGCTGTGAAGATGCCACGGACGCATTGCTGCTGTAACACCTGACCGAGCATCACCTCTCACCTTCTCGGCGGACGCGTGGAAGCTCAGAGTCAACTCCAGCCTCTGCTGCCGCTCCTCGGCGCTGACGCTGAACTGTTTCCAGACTCGGTTGAGCCGCGGCAGAGTGTCTCCAGACGAGCGGGTCGTACAGCGAAGAGACTGACACAGGACGACGGTCGCCTGCAGCAGCTGGCGGCCGTAATCGTAGGTGCTCTGGAGGAAAAGACGGAGTTATTGTCACTCTGTTATTTTTGCTCATCTCTTCTGCATCATCTCTTTAACTGTGTCATGTGATTTTTTTTATTTTTGTCAGTGGCTATTAGATAAATTGCGGTAAATTGTATGCAGTGACTAAACAAATAACTGCTGTGGCTGTGCACATTTGAATGCAACATTTCCCAAGAACTGTACATTTGTCCTTTACCTTGACTTTTAATGTAACCTTACTTTTGACAAGGATGTCTAAGAAATCAAGACAGGTTTGTGAGGTTCTCAGCTTGTTCTGAGCAGACAGTAGAAGCAAACTGAATGCAAGATACTAAATGTAGAGTGGCTCTGCCTGAGACCATAGCGAAACACCATGTGTGCCATGAAGAACATTAACAAAGCGCTTTGTTTGGGATAACAACGCAATAACATTTGTTCTATTTCCCAGTTAAAATACTTTAAACTTAAGCCATCCACATAGTGCCGTCACTGTCAGCAGGCAGGAGCATGGTGCACGAAAAAAATGATTTCTTTATTTCGATTTGTGACTAAACACCTGAAAAACCAATTATCTGCCCAGCTTAAGCCAATTCTAAAATGTTGACATGCTAATATGCTAAACTAACCTGATCCATACGGTTTATGTTTTCACATTAATTACAGATAAAAGAGTCTCACCTGAGCAACATCCACAAACTTCCTGTGTTTGTCCAACATGGTCCTGGTCTCCTGAGAGTCGTCGCCCAGTCTTACGTGAGTCTTCAACAAGGCGTCCAACAGTTCACCGAGCCACTCGACGGACTGAACACACATGACCCCCCCCCAATCAGTACAGGAAGTGTGTGTGTGTGTGTCTCTATATATATATATACACATATATATATATATGTGTGTGTGTGTGTGCGTGTGTGTGTGTGTCTACTCTTGTGCTGTTGTCCGTCTAACCTGCAAAGCATCTTCTTCACATTTGAACAGCTGGACCATCTGGAGCATCTTCAGCCTTCTCACATCCACCATGTCCTCACACCTGCAACACACAGACAGTGTAAGAGTTTTATTCACACAAACAGGCTGCAGAACAAACAACATGATGATTTAAAAGCTTAATAATCTGAATGCAAACGTCTCATCACCTCGCCTTGAGAGAGCCCTAGCCCTTACAAAAATGATTCTTCTCATCATAAACCTAGAAGTGACAAATGCAGCAAAAGAAAAACTAGAAGAAAGTTACCTCTGCTTGCGGAGCTGCATCTCCTCCATCACAGACTGGATTTGCTGAACATTGTCCTGCTGCTCCCCGGCCGGACTCTCAGTTTCCTCCAGAGGCCACGATGGCTGGCTGCACATCTGCTCCAGCAGCAACCCCCCCTTCTGACGTAGAGAGGTCAGACCAGCTTCTGCATGAGGAGGAGAACGGTTAATGTCACAGAACTTTACTTTACTTTAGAGGACAGCTGCTGGATTCTTTATTCTGAGCACAAACCGACAGACTGCAGCTTCTCCTCCAGCAGCTTGAGGTTCTGTTGAATCGATGCTCCGTCGGCTGGAGCCACATCAGCACAGAGCATGCCCAGTAGACCGTCCAACTGCTGGGACAACTGCAGAGACCCAGGGCTTTGATTGAACTACATACACTTTCTCACCAACAACAAATCCGTCACTTCCCAAAGAAGTCCTGATGTGTATTTTATATTTTTATTGACGAATGTGTGTGTGTGATACCTCCTGCGTGGTGTTGTGGAAGGTCTGCGCCGCCTGAAGGACGTTCTGTCGGCTCTCCAGCTGAGCCGCCTGGCGGTAGCAGACGTCGCTCAGCTGCTGCTGCAGCGCCTTCAGCTCCAGAACTTCCTCCTCCTCCCCGGCGCTGAGCAAGGCAGCGATCTGCTGGTTCAACTCCACATATACAGCAAACCACTCCTGCAAACACACACACACATGAATCAACACACATCTCAACAATAACTGCAAATGCCAAATGACGTCATGACGGTTAATGTCTTTAGACAAATGGTTCACCTTAATAATGTGATATAACACTGAGCACACAGAGAAGTGTTTCTAATATTTAGTCTATTTTATGTTTATTATTCTGTCTATCACACAAGATTCAACATGAGCAGACTGTGGCGTGCCTGTGTGAGTCACAGCATCAACATGTTTTAATAAATGCTTTAAGAATTAATTAGTTCCTGCAGTCAGCCTAGAGACAACGGAGGATCTGTATTTAAATAATCAGTGAGTCACATGAGGATGTTGGTGTGTGTGTTTGTTTGTGTGTCATTACACTGTGCTGGCTCTCGATCTCCTCGTGTTTCTGCTGCAGGGCCTGAGCCGCCCGCATCGAGTCTCCGATAGCTTGGTGGGTCTTCAACAGCTCTGAACCAGGACCCTGAAGCCATGTGACCACCTGAGACGAAGACAAAACCCAGAATAACAGACGTAAGCCGGGCTCATACTACGAAAGTGTAAAATTCATGGCTGATTTTGAAATCAGGATACATCAGACACTCAAGGAGTAACTTCACAGATGTTCTCACTAACCTGAAATGTGAACACAGATTGGGTTATTGAGACGGATCAGGGAGCAGATAAACTGAGACTGTGCAACTTTACTGAGACACAGTAGGTGACAGCAATGCACCTGGTTTGATGACTATCAATAAGAAGAAGAAGAAGAACGTGCAAGTCTAAGAAGAGGATTGTTGTTTGTGAGGATCTTCACTATCTGTGTGTGAAGAAGAAGAGGAGGAGTAGGAAAAAGATGGATGAGGAAGAGGAAGAAGAAAAAAAGAAGAAGAAGGAAAAAGAAGAAGAAGAAAACTGTGTCTAAGTCTAAGAAGGAGAAGAAGAAGACTGTTGTTTGTGAGGATCTTCACTGTCTGGAAGTCAAGAAGAGGAGGAGTAGGAAAAAGATGAAGGAGGAAGAAGAAGTAGAAGGAGAAGAAGAATGAAGAGGAAGAAGAAGAAAGAAGAGTAGGAAGACAGATGAGGAGGAAGAAGAAAGGGGTAGAAGAGGAAGAAGAAGGAGCAGAAGGAGAAGAAGGAGGAGGAAGAGAAAAAGGAGGAGGAAGAAGAAGGAGGAGGAAGACAGACGAGGAGGAAGAAGAAAGGGGAGAAGGAGGAGGAAGAAGCAGAAGAAGAAGAAAAGTCTATCTGTGAGCGGCCAGCAGGGGGCACTTAAGCTCTATTTTTTTGTGTGATTGAGTTCTCGTGTTTGTGGATTCAGAGATGGAGCAGGTCAAACTCCTACATTTCCCACAGTACAACTCTATTTGTCTTAAAGAAGACCATGTCCTTCTTATAAATGGTCACACCTTTCAGAATTCACACCTCTGTGGACATGTCTAGTTTGACAGTGACCTGATGTCGTGTTATGTTCGTATGTGTTAATGTTGTTTCGATGCGTTTGCACTGCACAAATAAATGTATAAACAGTGGTTATAATTTTGCCATGAGTTTAAATATTCACCACAACATTCCACAGAAGAGCGAGACAGTAACCAGATGTGTGTGTGTGTGTGTGTGTGTGTCAGGATCATGACTTAATTGTATTTTTTTTATTCATTTCAGGTCAGTGATGCCTTGAATAGCACACAAACACACATTCATACACAGTTCGATCCAGAACTAGGCCAAACCCCCACCACCACCACCACCACCACCACAAATCCTCCAGGCTAGCGACCGACATGTTGCAGTAACCATGGCAACGTCAGGCTCATTTCCAAGACGGTCGGTGTTACCGATCAGCCCCTGTGGCGGCAGCAACTCAAGTACGTAACCATATAATCTATTTGTTTCTGAACATACAGTGACTGTACGGAGACCACGTTTACACATTTGTTCAGCAGCACGTATTTTAACGAACGCTGCATGCACATGTACAACTGCTTCGGCGAATGTCAGTGTTTTTCTGTGCTCGTCCTTTTACAAATAAATTACTAACACAAGGTGCATGAGGAGAGGTGAATGTTATTAAAAGAAATCTCATATGAAACTAGAACCAGCGGCCAGTAAGCTTAGCGTAGCTTTGCTTAGAGTAAACACTGGAAACAGAGGACAATGACTAAAGAAAGATAAAAAAAATCTGACCACCAGAATAAATGAACTCTTTTAAAATCTTTCATTCCCAGTGCAAAAAAAATAATAATAATAATTTAGACAGTGGCAAATAAAGGCAGTCAAATATAGTCACAACATTATGACCACTGACAGGAGAAGTTAATATCATTGACCACCTTGTGACAGTTCAGTGTTCTGCTGGGAAACCTTTGAACCTGGCATTCCTGAGGATGTTACTTAGACGTGTAGCACCCGCCTAGACCCTGGACCAGGCACACCCACCCCATAGAAATGAGACTCCTTGATCAGCAGCCATCCCCAGCAGGATGCAGGCACACAAAAACACTTTAGGAACAACTAAACCATGAAGAACAGCACAAGGTGTAGACCTGGCCTCCAAATTCACTAGATGCCAAACTGATCAAGTATCTGTGGGATGATCCACATGATGAGGCCCCTCCCTTCAACCCATAGGACCCAAAGTTCCCCCACTAACATCATCCTGCTGCCAGACACCACAGGACACCCTCAGAAGGCCCATGTCCATTCTCTGATGAGTCACAACTGTTTTGAAGGCACAAGGGAGACATACACAATATTAGGAATAATGTTATGCTTGATCAGTGTATTTGAATTCAGATTGTACGTTGGTCTTGGCGGTAGTCTATTGGTGCTCAAAGTGCTTCACAAACCAGTGCCAAACACACTGGGAGCAACTCCGTGTTCAGTGTCTTGCTCAAGAACCCTTTGGCCAACTAACCCTCTGTTTGGTGGACAAACCACTCTACCCACTACTGAGCCACGGCAACAATACCTGCATGACCTTGGCGTGGATCTCGTCCAGCTGGGTGCGTTTGTTTCGCTGCCTGCAGACCTCCTGGTATTTGGTGTACTGCTCCCTGAGCGAGTCCAGCAGCTTCATGACCTGAGGCTGAGCCAGCAGCTCCTCCTCCATGGGACACCAGGCTGGACCTGGAGGTTTGGAGATCAGAGAGGGGTCAGGCAGGCAGAAAATCTATGGGGTTACAGTGAAAATGCTTGCAGCGGTACGTTTTACAGGGCACTGATAATGTCAACTCTCGAGTTTTTTTAAGATGTTTTACTAGGGTGATATAGACATGTGTCATGTCTCGTCCCCCTCAGGAAAAAGATGAATGTGGAACTGCAGCTACAGCATACGTGTCAGCAGCAGACTCTGCTGATGTCTCACTTCTGGTGTTACAGCAATACCTAGAAACCTGCCAATCCATTCAGCGCCCACTTGTGCTGCGTCGCACTGGAATTAAGGGTTGGACTCCACCAGCAGCAGCTCAGACAGATAAACAAATACCAAACACTGGAGATAGCATCTTGCAATTCCTCCACCTATCCACCCATCTGCATCCTCACCTCCCTGTCCTCCCCCTCCTCCTCCACCTCCTCCCTCCGAGCCGTTAAAACGACGCTGCTGCAGCTCCGACAGCAGCTCATGACCTGAGAGAGAGAGAGAAGGGCAGGCTGTTATTAAAGCATCTGAAAACAATAATGCGTCACTGTTTGTGTACATGCCGTTACATTATGAGAGGAGCCGGTGGAGGGAGGAGGGTGGCACCGCAAACAAAGACGCCTTTCACCTCCTCCGCCCGACACACAGACACTGGCTGCTCAGTACAGTCAACACATCCGTCCATCATTCATCCATCGTTAGTGTCTATTTAAGTCCAGGTCTTGGTGGCGGTGTCCAACACCTCCTCCTCCTCCAGGTCAGGGTGACAAGGAGTCAGTCTGTCTGGATCTATGACTGCAAATTTCTTCTAGTGAAACATAACATTTCATAGTTTACCGACCTGACCTGACCTGACACTTTATTTATTCACAACAGTTATATGAACAGTGGCACAAGTGTTGTTTGCTGTAATTGCTCCATACGCAGAATGTCATCAGGGGGTTATTATTATCCGAGTGTGATATGAAGCTCCAGGAGCCTGCAGGGTATCTCCCAAAGTCCTTTTTTTGCACAGAATTCCCTCTTTGTGTTTTGTCGTTGTGCAGCAACAGAAGGTCGTTGCTGCTGCTGAGCTGCTTGTTCCTCGTCCGTGGTCCTTGCCCCACCAACCTAACCAAAACAGTACTTCTACAATCTGCTTACCGACATAACAACTTTCTTCCTCTGTGCATTTGTTTATTCTTTTAACAGTAGCTTTATGAACACGCTGAATTCCCACTGAGCTGTTCTATAATTAATATTCTGATTGCTGGCTTTATCCGTGCTCTATATCCATTATCAGTCTGCCGTGTACTCTTGATTGCATCATGTTTATACACAGTGGATTTGCTTTATCCAGATGCATGTATGAATGAATGCTACTGCCTTTTTTTCCTGCCTCTCTAACCGGACAGCCTCAAGCAGAAGCCCCACTCCTGCTATACGAGCTGTTCAACTACTCTCTCGCCATAAAAGTTCTCTGTATTAGTGTCTTGGCGTTTGTTCTGGGGCTTTCTGGCTCTGGGTTGTGTAAAGTGAAATGCATTCAAACCTAACAGTCCTGCTCTAAGTGTAAATCTTCAAGCGTCATGAAGGTTAGTGGTGTCCAGCATTTGTTTAAAATAGCTGAGGGAGATGTTGATTCAACTGTGTTGTCACTGCGGAGGCTGTGGTTCGTAGTACTACCGAATTGTATTGTGTTGTAATGAGACGTGTTTATATTATTTTGACATTTCATTCAGCGGGCTAGGCTAAATAACAGAAGCACTTCAGTGTTTAAGTCAATCCTGTTTAAGAGCACCACAAACGACATCCTCCAGGAATAACCATCCAGTGGAATTACCACATTTCTGATGCTGTTTCAACATAAACTGAACATTACAACAGCTGCAAAAGGAAATTTAGTGCAAAGCTGTTATATTAGAATCCATTTATTATTACTAGTGTTCTGTTCAGTCGGTGTTTGGTCAACTAAACTTAACTGAATTCATTCCACACTCCCAGTTACTACCCAGTAGAATCAAGGATTTAATTAATTAATAATCATCCATATGTTCCTGTTTGATTGCCCCCATTTACAGAGAAACATCTCATGTATGTAGAGAACTGTCCTGAAGTCAAGTTTGTGTTTTATGAAGCCTGTAGTCATCATGTTTTTTTTTTTGTAAAACACTCTGGATGTAAGTGGAAGTGGAAGTGGCAATTTAGATGATTTTCATTTGAATAAATGTCTGCTAAGTCAATACCTAATGGCAAACGAGGTAACACATTGATGATCAAACATATGGCCCACATGCAGTACTGCAGTATTTATATAGTGTATTATAATGTGTGGAGACATTCACAAAGAAAGGAACTTGTGTTAAATTGCTGCTAATGTGGATAAACAAATATTTGAATGTCAATGCTAAATCATCATCATCAGATGACAGCTAGGTTCAGACATTACACATTTCCTACTGCTGCAGCTTCACATTACAACATTTAACTACCAAGACTTTTACTGTGAAATGCAATGCTTTTTGTTGGTGTCCATAAAAAATGAATCAACAAGACATAGTTTTTTGGTATTTGTTGACAGCAGATAAGTTTAAAATATGGAGTAAGGTGGAGCAGCCACAGTGAGCTGTTAGATGAAGAGCTGCACACCTTTCAGCTCCCTAGCGAAGGTAGCCAACTCCTTTCACTGTGCTTTCACAGACTCCTGTGTGCAGCACTACATCAAATTAAGGTTGCTCATGAAAATAAAATGATGGGAAATGGCCAATTATTGCCTGACTTTGTTGTGCAAAGAATTCTATGATCTGTACTATTAAACCACATTTATTTCTACCACCAGTAACTATACAGGTGCGACCAAATGAACCAGAATTGAAATGTTCAGGAACAGCATTTTAAACATGCTCTATTAATTTTTCTTATGTCAGAATAAAGTGTGTTTGTCTTGAGGACAGTGAAACGATTGTTCAGTCAACCATCATGTCTGAGCTTCATTATGGAGACGTCCTTTATTCTCACTGCTGCTCGCTTGACCTGAAAACTTGATGCGGTTTATCGTTGTGCTTTCGTTACAGTAGATCCGCTGTAGCTATCACTGTGTGCTTTATGGAAAAAAGTAGGTTGGTCCTTGGAGCATTTTATTTATAAATGTCTTTTGAAAAACCTACATCTCAAGAGTGTTCTCTCAAAGCTGAAATACTTTAAACATACAATCAGATACAGATAATTACACCGTCTTTTATGAAAATACCTATTGAAGGAGAGAAAATTATATTTACCAGTCTGAAGGACAGTCTCGGGGTCAAACGACGGCAAGAGGGCACAGTCTGATCTGCAGAAGACAGACAGATACACAACAATAGATGTGATCTGTCTAATGTCAGTAGACTATATACATACTACAGCTGTGTGTGTGTGTGTTTTTGTGCTTGTGTGTTTGTGTGTACACATACTTGTCCTTGTCCACCGAGCTACTCTTGTCACCGTCATTGATAATCGACAGCTCGTCCAGCAGTGACGTCGACTCTTTTGTGAACTTCTCAAAAACCTGCAACACAAGGCACAAGGCTCAGACCTGGTGCCAGGTTACCATAGCAACGCACATTTTTACAGTAATCGACAATAATATGAATAAACCTCAATGAATACATGAAAGATTTTACATAAAACAAGTTACCAGTCTCTTGTTGAGCCAGTCGCTGTGGTCGTAGTCCAGGCTTCCTCCAAAGTCGTCGGTCAGCTGACAGGGTTCGATGTAACGAGTCAGTTTATTGGCCGAAACTAGAATCACCTGACGGGAAGCACAACATGCAACATGAGTAAATGACCAATACACAACATCCACAGTTCTCACACTGTCTGCATAAACACATTCAAATGCAAATGTCAGCTTTTGTAAATAGTCTGACAGACGTAATCGTAGTACAGAAACAGCGTCAGTTAACGTTACGATCTCCTAAGACAACTGATTTGTCTCTGTACTGAATCTTCGTTCTGCATTTGACACTACTGATCACAATATTTTACAACAGAGACAGGGATTAAAGGGATTGCATTCAATCATTTGAAATCATACACAAATTATTAATGGAGTTCCACAGGGTTCTGTACTTGGCCCAATACTTATCACATTACACATTCTCCCTTTAAGAAATAATAACTATGCAGATGACACCCAGAGGTGCAGATGAAAGACAGCAGCCCTTGTCTCTGGTTTTATGCACACATAAAAGGACATATCTTGATCAAAAATAACTCCACGGTTCCTCAGGGTAGGATCTGTGGCCAAGGTAATGCCATCCTGAGTAACTACATCATTAGATAGTGAATATCTGAGGTGCTTAGGGCCAAATACAATGACTCATTGTCGTTTTGTCGTTCAGTTTAGAAGTTACAAGTCTCCCTGAAGCAGAGAGATCCTTCCGTATTTCTTCCAATTAAAGGGAGTTTAAGCTACTCTGGCTTTCGTATTTGCTCTTGGGGTTTCAGGCTCTGTGCTCGACATGCAGCAAAGGACACAGGTTGGAATCCAACGGCACTGAACTTCTGAATACAACATTTCTTATTTCACTTTTACATTTTTAATGCATAAGTGAAATGTTCAAATATTACATATTACGTTCAGATTCAAGATGAATGGCGTGCTCAATTCCTTTTAAGTTTGATTTGGGTGCTCTTCGGTCCAAGGTAGAACATCTAAGAGGCAGGTTTTCTTCAGGCCCTGAAGAAGGCCCCATGCCGCAACGCGTGGGCATTTTAAAGTTGTCCATTTAGGACATGTCATTTTTGTAATAAAGACATTTTTATTAAGGAGTGCCTCGGCTTCAGAGAATTCCTTCTCTACACTGCTTATTACATATTACGTGTCGTATTAGTTCATCAACCCAACAGAGTTGTTGTATCACAAGACAAATCTTTGGCTTTGCTTATTTGTTTCTAAATCTGTATCTGAGCATTAGTGTCTGTGAACAGCCTGGGAGAGGAAATGAGGTTTTACAAAAAGGCATCTATTATGAGAAAGAATTAACAAGCTGGCCTAAAACTTTAGACACTGACAATTTTTGTATGTCTTGTACATAACGTTTCATCCTTCATCACTGTTGTGTCACTACATGAAGCACTTTGAACTGCTTTACACATGAACCTGGAAAGACAGCTGGTGGTGTGTTTGTCATCCAGTTGTCACTTCAGCAGATGTGTGTGTGTGTGTATTTAAATGTTAGGTCAGACGTTAGAGCAGCTGTACAACACACACCCCGCTGTGTCATCCACAAACAGACGCCATAGTTAAGATGAGTCACATTTCAGCACCGTCGCTGGAATCTGCCTTACAGCAGCTGTGTGTGTCTAAGTACTAAAATAATAGAGGAGCGCTGTAACCGATGACAAATTACGGGTTTAAGATCCAACAGGTCATTCCTTGCATTTAAAAAGTTTCCGTATATAAGCTGACGCTTAAATGTCGGGGCGTCCTTGAATGCATCAACGGGGAGAGGTCCCCCTGACACTCTCCGCTCTTGGCACGCGAAAGATAACTCCTCTTAACACCAACCGTGATGGATTATCTTCCCGTGACAACTTTCAAGTTGCTACCGAACCGCCAACTTGCCCCCGGTTACCATGACAACAACGGTGGAGCCAACATGGCTGCGGAAATCTGGGTCACAGCGACTACTGATCTCCGTCAGTAAAAACCATCTGTTGTAACGGAGAAGGAGGCCGGACAAAAAAAAAAAAAAAAAAATCACACACACAGACACACACCATTGATCCTGGCTCGGGTTTCTAGCAGCACTCAGGATGGTTAATGATGCTCAGGCTTATTATAACTGCCTCTGTGTTTGATATCAGGTAACACAAATGCTTGGTTCGAAACGGTCACGGGTCCCATTCTGCAAAGAGCAGCCATTTTGTCCTTTAAAAACAGTGTTTTGTCTTCAAATGAGGGCGACTAGATGTGAGGAGGCTTTTTAGGAAGAAGGGGCCAAAAGGTGGAACAGAAGGCTTCTCATCAACAAGGGGAAACAACCCACGGGCACTTGGATTCAGCACATAAGAATGTGAAGGGAAATTAAAGTCAGCACTTCTACTGTAGCATATCCGTTTACTTCGCTCACTTATTAAACAGGGCATGCGGTAACAAGAGTTCACAGCCATGCTAGCAGCTCTGTCAGGTTGTATTTAGGCTGAGCTGAATGCTGACATAAGCATAATGACAGAGCAAGCTGCAGCTGAACCATGAAGCAAATGTGGAGGTACCAAAAACTGCAGCTCGGTGAATGATTACTTGAGGATGGAGCCAAAACCGATTCAATCCTTATAAACGTATTAAACTTTCCGCCAGAAAGAGGTTTACAACAGGCTATGTAAAAACGATGTTGGTCTTTATCGCTGTTTTTCTGGGACATCTGGGTGCCTTCAAGGTTGCTAGTTGCTTGCCTAAACATCACTCGCTTCACCACAGCTCCACTGAGATTCCACCTCAGCTCTAATCACGCTTCACCTCCACCGGGAATTGTGTTTGTTCACACTACCAGCAATAGAGAAAGAAACAAGGTACAATTAATTTCCAAAGGAAGCCGGCAATATGAGGCGTCGACCAATCATATGCATTTGCTTCACTAGTTAACGTTTAATCCGATTACTTCACCGACATCGTCAATGAAAGCTTGCAACAGTGCTGCAACAGCCCGCTTCATGATAAAGCAGCTAGCCACGTTGATCATGTTTACTCTTACTTAAGAGCCAGCTCCTGCTAGGATAGCAATGGCCAAAGCAATGACAATGCTAAAATGCAAAATTCTTGCAGGAATAATATCAATAAATAATATTTTCCATGTCAGACAAGTTAATTGAGCTGTCAGAGGTCCTGCAAGGAACATAAAGGTAAGTTCATGTTCAAGCAACTGGGCTTGAACCCACGGTCACAGCTTATGATTGGAGTCTCTAGACAATAATGGGTTGTTAGAGTACCATTCATTAAGGAAAGGAAAAAAGATCACGACAGTTTCCTTCAACTACAGGTGAGTATTTGGTCATTAACAGACCCTTGTCGTATGAGTTTCTAATGTGCAGTTCCCCACAGATGTTCCTATTTAAACCGAACAGAAGAAGCTACTTGGATGAAACATCTTCAAGAAATCCAAAAAGGGTTAAAAAAAAAAAGGCAACAAGACTTGTAGAGTTTTTGAGAAGACGTTTCACCACTCATCCGAGTAGCTTCTTCAGTTCTAGGGGACTGGTGGGAAGTCTGAGGTTTAAATAGGAACTCCTACTGAA
>JASGAT010373601.1:4891-15561 GCA_030220025.1 Chelon auratus
AACAAATTACACATGGTTTTTGTATTTGCATTCTTAACAGGCCGCAGAATCGAACCGGTTTTCCAGGTTATGTCTGTTGCACTGGTGCTGTTCAAGATTATTGGGATACTTAAGCTCACCTCCCATTTGACTCATGCCACTTGATAGAAAAAGGCTCATTGTGATTTCAGTATTGTCAGTTTTGATTAGCCGAATCAAGCCTTTGTCCGGCCCAGCAAGTGTGCATGTTGTCAAAGCTATTTACGAGCAATGACCAGATATGAAGCCCAGACTATTGCAGTCATGTAAACAGCCACATCTGTTTGAACCCACCTGCTCCCCAGTGTTTACTGGGCCTTGTAAATAATGAAATAAGTCCTACCGCATAAAAAATATTGCAGCAGCATGCACTTTTGCATTAAAATGACACCATAATTAATCAACACCACAAAAGAAAATACTGCCAGGAATTGCAAATTTCTAAATAAAAGTAATCCAAAAATGTCATCTTTTTAAAATGCATCCAAGGTAGTGCCTGTTTTTCTCAGGTTCGGTTGCATACATTCATTCATTTAGACCCTCATTCATTCATTTTTTTTTTGTCTTTATTTATTAATATATCTCCATGAGTGTTTGTTTTCATTTTAGTCCCTTGAACCTTGCCACCCTGTGTGTGACACCCGGGCTGTGAGCGAAGACGGAGAGGCGGGCTGGTTCAGAATGATCACTATCATTAACATTCACGGGGGGTTCACTTATCATCCCTGACTGGAGGGACATGGCAGCCATTATGAGACGTCCGCAGGTGGAGTGCCATGATACATATTGCATCTTGCCACAATGGATTTATGTATTCAGTAACAAAAGAAAAGTCTAATGAAAAAATACAGAAGGCAATTCTTTATTCCTCGCTCGACTTCAAGTGAGGCCACCATGTCCTGCGATGAGGAGGAGCGCAGGGGAATTCCAGGGCTGTATGCTGACCTGTCAGTCATGCAGCGTGCAAACGGTTACATTATACCTTATAATATGTCCGACGTTGAGTGGCGACACATTTGTGCCTCAGCGCAACTCCTCAGAACAAGGCTATATGTTAAGTAAAGAGAAGCATAGCATGTTCATACACAGTGAATTAATGTACCAACCAATCAGACACAATAGTGATTCAGTCTGGAAGGAATCCTCCTGCACTCAGCGTGACACAGATTACTTTTCCAGCAGCATCATTGCATTTTGCTCGTTTGAATACTTAGCACTGGCAGTAAAATGATTGCCAGAGAAGAACATTAACTGAGCATTAGACGCTTTCTGACTAAACAGTTCTCAGGACTCTCAGAGGCTAACTTCCCGCTGAGCTACGTACCTTCAAGGGCTTTTATTTCCGCATTCGCACTCACACAACTAATAGGAGTCCTGAAATGAGGTCAAAGCCGGTTAGCAGTTGGTAGATGTTGCTAGATTTCCACTTCTCTGTAGTTTTCTTCCATTACTAAGGCTAATATTAAAAGCTGATGTTTGCTAACATTTTACCTGTGTTTGCATGCCTCATTTTAATTGATGGTTGGCAGTACTGGATTTATGTGTACGACCAATAATCCTACATTTATGACTCTTAAAGTACATTTTGTGCTGCAGACGCATCTATCCTGAAGAAGAAGGTAACACGGTCTGAAAGCACCTACTGAACCTACTGAATATTAATAATATGCAAGTCAAGAGATCTTCTTGTTTGTTTTATCTGTACAAAAATTTGTAAAACGACAATACTTGCTTCTACGGGAGTTAGGTTGTAGTCTCTGCTGCTAAAGTTATCATTAAATTTAATTGATGATTACATTTTTGTAGTGTTGTGAAGGGATATGAAATCCTGTTTCATACATAAAAGTCGACCATATTTTTTGTGAAGCAGTACATATTTCCTGGATCGTTACCAAATTTTCATATTGGAGACATGGGTGAGGAGCATAATTGTCCTACATGAAACTCCTAGGGATAATTGCCAGAAGAAAGATGCAGATCCAGTATTGTCCTTTTTATTCTTATCCTGAATATTCATTTTGGTGCAAGGAAGTACATAATTTGACACCAAACTGAATAAACCAGCAAGGAAAATGATCTGTTCCATGACAGATTTCTTCATGCTTGATTAAAGACACAATTTCTATTCTGAAATTTCCTTGAGTAAAAAGGCTCCCAGACCAGTAATAACCTAATTGGAGAGAAGCCTCTAACTAGTGTTGCTCCTCTGTGTCCCAGTGTATAAATAGAGTCTATAATGGACCGAGGTGTGATGCCATCATTCATCTCTGCTCAGAAACACTCCAGGTTCAGGTCTTTGCTCATTTTCCTAATGATGCTCTTGTTTTAGGTATGTTTTCACTTTAAGGTTTGTAAGATTCCAGCTTAATGGATACTATTTATCACAGACTTCTGTACCCAAGTCCAGCAAAGTTATTTGACATAACAAATTGCCAAAACGAAAGGCTTTTCAAGCAGGGAATTGGTATATTTTTCAAACCAATAGGTAAATGTGTGAAAATAAAAACACGCTCAAGTCCTGTCTCGGAGGTCTCAGAGTAGAGGGATTTCTGTGGTTTAGTGATGGTTTCGGCATCACTCACAAATAAATCCGTTGTTTGCTAATGTACTTAACATGGCTTTGTAAAGTGCTTTTTAATTTTAAATGTTAATTGACTAAATGAAGCCTTCAGTGCCAAATTTCACAGGCACCATATAATAAAAGGTTTCCTACTGGCGCCTTTTGGGAAACATATCCCATATGATAGCCCCTTTTATGTGGGAGATTACTCCCTGGCTCTGTCCCAAAAAAAAGCCTGCTTTTTAACCACTGCTTCTCCCATTTGCCTCGGGATGCACGTGGGCTGGCAGGTTGCACAACACATTACCATCCTGCAGCAGCTCTTAAAACACATTTTAGCCCTGAAACACAGCTGGCATCTTGGCCGGCACCACTGTGGGCACGGAAGGACCAAACGTTATGGTGTTAGAGAGAAAAGTGGAACCCAGTTGTATGTGAGAAGTGGATCTACAGTACGCCACGGTGTCTCATGCCTTCTCATTCCAAGCACATCTCCTGTCGAAACCAAAAGCTCTTTGCGAAAGCAGGCTTTGATTATTGTAAGCTGATTTGAAAGACATTATGCATTTGTGGAAGAGGGAGCTCAATGTAATGCACTGTTTGAGAGAGAGTTCACATGCATGGCTGGCCCCGTGAGCATGAGTGTGTACTAGCTCATGCCAAATTCAGGGTCTGTGTGTAGAGTTATGTGTTGCTAAACATCACTAAGATCCAACGGCCCAGTGTGATGCCTTTGGTTTCCAATCTCATGCTTCACGCCTGCTGCCCCTCTATCATGGATTCTTATTTACAGGCAGGACCCTCACTGAATCCCCTGAGAAGCAGATGATGTGCAGGTCTAGGTAGGGACCATATCCCATGAATACTGTCCGTATCACTATGAATACAATTCAAGAGTTCCAGCAAGTGATCCAACTAGTTTCTTCATGTGCAGGGCTGTCAAGTTTAAAATCTTTCACTCTGCAGAATTAGGTTATCTACACATGAGCAGATGTTTATCGTCTGTTTCAGTCTGACATAAATGAACTAATGACATTGACTAATTCTTTTTCTATAGCCTATCTGCTGTGGTCTTATTTAACTGAGCGTATAACACTGCTTTACGGTCCCTCTTTCTGAATGCATCATAAATTACGCCCTATCTTTAAACATGCCCGAAATGAAATGTGCAGGAGGATGAGATGGTAAATATAAGCTGTCCGGGGATCCTCTTGTCCATCAAGACTGCATTCAAAATCTTTCTGCAAAGGTAATTGTGCAACGCGGACCCAGAAATAAAATCCTGAATGGCGATTTTCATTTATAGGTTGTTTTTAATGGTTGTACAGCTCATGTTGTGTTGATGAAGTTAGGTTCATGCGCAGCCCCCCAAACAAACTGCTGCTGATCTTTTTGCAAATATGCAGCTAAAAGCAGAACCCTCTCAGCTAGCTGTATTCTCCAACAATACATAAATACAAGGATTAATGAATGTGTGACCTATGATTTACAAGTAAAATTTAACAGGAATATAACAGTGTATGAAAAAAACAATCCATCCAATAACAAGACATGGTCGCAGTTCTTTTTACAATTGAGAATCACTCAGTAATGTGGTGCAATTTTCCGATATAAGATTACAGATAAAAAGATTGCAATGAGTGGCACTGCTCTGATCATACTGAGGAACTTTTCCGATGGCAAGCAAAGTATTCAGCATTCAGATGGATGTGGGAAGTTTGTTGAACTAACCTGATGTGGCAGGCTAAAGGTGGATATCCCACAATGCTGCAGCCCGCCACCTCCCATTGTCTTGATAGGGGAGCAAGAGATGTACAGCGGCCTCAAATGGAGGTGGCATCTGGTGCCCAATTTGTCATGCCTGAATTACCCAGGAGCTGATAAAGCCTGAAGTTTTAATAAAAGTTGGGAGCAGCAGATAGCAGGGTGAAGGACACTGATGAAGTGTCTTGGGGCCTATTTCCAGCTAGAGATAAGAACCTACAGAGAGAGGTGGGTCGAGGGTCTAGCGCGGTGTGATAATACGCTGATGCTGAGGAAAAAATAAAAAGTGCTGTTGAAATGCAACACAGCACACATAATGGAAAAAATAATAAATAAGCAAATAAATAATGATGATGATCTAAACGAGGAGAAGCCAGGGTGGAGGCTGTGGAGTCCTGAAGCGTCTCTGCCTGTAATTTGGCCACCCGCCAGCAGCCATTGCTCACCCTCAGCTGCGACGGCAAGCTCCAGATGTGCCAACGGCACGTTTTGGATTTTGCCAGCTGACTGCACCGTTTGATAGCCCGCTCTCTGGATGCCCATCACCGGCCGCAGAGATAGAATTAAATGATGATGATCTTCCCACAAGTTGGGTGAGGAAACAACGCATATAAATCTTGATTTCATCTCAGCGTGAGAAGTCTTTATCCATCATCACTCTTAATGAACAAGTCATTAGCCGCGATGAATGGCGCTCTGGGCTCCTGCTCGCCACTGCTGCTTTTGTTTGCAGCTTTCAGGGGCAACTTCCTGTGCCCTTTGAGAGGGTCAAACTCATTTCTCCAGATGTGGGGTAACCTCCCTGCTCCTGGGGTGGCTGCACATCTATGTACTAAACAGGGTCTGGAAAAATGAGGATATACTGAGGAGATTTCTGATTTTCTTTTTTTCTTTTTTTTGCCACTTGTCAGTTCCTCAGCAAGTCTCTGCATGCTCTCTCTCATCTAGAGAAACACATTAGCAAACTCGGTGGCCGCCTATTATGGTAATTTTATGTGCACAATCCTCCACTTGATGCAAGCTTGCTATGTAAACAGAAAAAGGCTTTTTGTTGCACTGTAATAGAAAACTACCATGGATATGTTAAACCACGCTGTGCTCTTCTGCTCCACTGTAACACAAATATATACAATCGACAATGTGACTACAAAGGATTTTCTGTATATACAAACTCTATCGGTCTTTTATCTGAACCGATAATTCCTGTGATGTATGAGCAGTTTGGTGAACAAGATTTTTTCAAGACAAACACTTCCCGGGAGCCTTCTTCTTTCTTTCTTTTTTTTTTTTATTTACAATCATTGTGCGGCTAAAAGCATTGTTAAAGAATTTAACAGTGTGCACCATATACCCCCAGGCTACCAGAATCTAAAACACTTACATAAAAGTTGGATGAAACTGTTGTGATCTTCTCCTCCTCCTTCTTCTCTGAAGTACAACAGTGCTTGGAATATGAAAAAAAAAGAAGAAGCACGGCATCAATCCAGGCGTACAGCAGTAAATGTGAAGAGATAAAGGTTGACATGAGATAATTGAAAATATCTGGCACTAATACACCAGAGTCTGCGTATGTATTTGAACATAAAGGAGAAGAGTGGCATGTGACTTTCCTTGTTAGTGACAGCTGCCATGTTCCCCAGTCTGCAGGGACGTACAGTACGGGAGGATTCATCTGACTTTCTACAGTATGTCTGAAGTTCTTTAAATCCCCTGAGACACATCTTTACATGTTTGATGATTTTCCTGAAGAGAGGTTCCAGTTGAATCTTTTTTACAAGTTTCTATTCCCTGAGCGTTTAGGTCCTGGAAATAACAGAGAGCAAACACAGAGTGATTTTTGTGATCGCTACAGTTTTACCCATGGGATTATTTCTGCTCTTTTAGAACAACATTATAATATCAGTTTCTATTGGCAGGGTGCACAGTGGGCAATCCTGCCGCTACACTGTGGTGTTCTAGTGATCAGTCTAATGCTTCAGTTGATGAAACAGAAATTTACTGATGTTGTGGATACGCACCATATTTATCTATGTTTCCAGTTTCCACACGCGCTCAGTATAGGTGCAGAACTGAAATACCCATTACTGCATGTGTCAGTGTCATAAACAATAGCGTCGACTCCTCGGAAGGAGGCAGGGCGATAATGGAGGCAGTGCATCAATGTTCAGCACAAGGTCTGCAATTCACACCAGGAGAACACTCACCTGAGCATCAGGAATGCTGGCTGGAGACGGCATTAGCTAGAGCGGATGTGTAGAGGGAGGCCAGCTTGTAAAACGAGCTCTGTTCGCAGCTGACTTAAACAGTCAGTTCACGCGACTCAAATCCTTGAAAAACATTTTTTTTTTCCAATTACTCCGTAAGTGATATCTAGTAGATTTATTATTTTTTTTCAATGTCTTTTGCTAAAGTTTTGATTTGCTGCTGCTACTGAGACTTTATTCACCACAAAATAATGGAATGAATGCAACAGTGTAATATCATCTGTTGGCTAAAATGTGTAGGTGTTCTGCACATGAGATAGAAATAAATTGTGTGTTACTTGGAATATTGTTACTCCATTTAGCGGTATGAAGTCTACCTTTAACAATACATCACCCTGATTTATTTTTTTAATTTAACAGCTAATTAAAACAAAGCTTACCATTTATTTGCTGTACAAACTCGTCAGCATACTGTACTGTACGTCTAAGGCCCTCTTCAGCTCTGTATTGGGTGATCCAATCACAAGTGGACCACTCTACATGTACATGTGTTCACATCTAAACTTAAAATGCATCTCCACATGTGTCTCCAGTGACCACTTGTGATGTGATCACAGCTCTTAGCGCAAAATACAGATGACATGTAGGCTGCATAATTTGGATGTCAGAACCATGACCTGTGGTGTTTGTGTGCATGCATGGTAAAATGAATTAAAAGTGGAACGTAATGAACTGTCCGCAGTCACTAAAAGCACATATACTTTATTTATGTCTGACTTGATGTTAGTAGTGTTAGAGATCCTGGAAGAGTCCATGCACACAGTAATGCCACTGCTGTGCTGTCTGTAGCAGTGAAAGAATCTCCTGTAATAGAAGTAAACAAAGACACTGGATGAAACTTAACTCCACATGGCTACTTTGCAAAGAACAACATGAAAGTACCACACCAATTAAACACCTCTTACTAACTAACTTTATACTTAATACTACGTAATTCATTTAGCGTGTCAAATGTTGTACATATAAATATTACTGTTACTATCTCGAAAAAACAAAGTATTTCTGGTAACCTTGAGTGTATTACAACAGCTATTTAAGTATCAACATGTGCAGTATATGGACAGTTTATGGGAAGTTTAAGATCAGACCACCCAGAATTTATGTTAATACCAGGTCTAAACAAGGTCTAAAAAAGATTAGCTTGAAGAAAATGTTTAAACCATGTATTACAGAAATATCTTAGGCTAGACTAAATATTATATGTTGCATCCAGATTGAGCTTGGTCATTTAATAATGAATAATATAAGTGCTAACAGTTGTCTACAGCCTTAAGTACATAAAGCAGTTATATAGGTCTCCCGTGACCTGTAAGGTGATGGTGCCTGAGGCAGAAAGAGCAATTACTTGGAAAAATAAATAAATAAAACAAGCTCAGAGGGACTTTCTAATCTGCAGGAGAACATATGGTATTTAGAAGTTTCCTTCAAACTATCACTACTACAAAAATAGGGCAGCGTGAGAGGATTCCTGCGTGTGTTCCTATATTTCCTCCTTCCCATGTTTCTGGGCAGAGGAGTCTGAGGACATTATTGTTGAAAAGTTTAATTCACTTTTAATAACTTTAAGACTGTTTTAATCCTTTTTCCAAAACGGAAACTGTAGCTGAGGGTGAAATCTTAAGAATAAGACATAAACTGTCTCCTACACAAGGAAGTGCCGAGTGCAGTGAAGCTGAGACTTATCTTTGTAGTCTTTTTAGCTATTTAGCTCAAAGCAAGCACGCAGCAGCAGGTAGATAAGTGTGTTCTTAGTGTGTGCAGTTTACCGTTGCAAATGCTTGAAACTATCTCCAACTCTGTCTTTAGGAGAGTTGGCAGAACCCTGTAATTCAACCATGAATCTGACAGAATTGTCTTGTGTTGCCTAACTTCAGCCACTGCACCAACAAAGAAATGTCTGTGTCCCTTTTTTGATTCTGTCTGAAACTGAACGTTTGCAAGTGCTTGACACCAATTACCAATGAACCATAATACTTCTGTTTGTTCATTGTTCTTCACTTTGACCATTTTGTTGGTCTTCTACCTCACTGGTCATATCTGCAACCTTTCCATGCAACATAGTGTCCTTGGGTTTTGTTCAGTAGGGAGCATGATGTTTTCCCAGGGGGCCTTTGTTCTGCTGTGTCTCTAGTGAGGTTGTGTGTGGTGATAAGTTGCAGGTCATGATGGTCTTACTACGACAAAACTGAGCTCATTCTCGTTGACCTATGTGGAGAAAAAAGTACCTCATCACTACTGCCTCAGACGCCATAGAGTCACGTTAATACAGGCGGGAAACAGAAGAACTATGGCGCTAAATACATCAAAGTGTTTTCAATACGCAATGAATGTTCTTTGGGGACACCAAAACAAGTACAACACATGCCATCACATTTAAAATTTATATGGCAAATTTTTCTTTTTTTTTCTGTTTTTTTAAATGTCCACATGCTAATCTGTTGAATGTGTAATTCAGAAGACAAGCAGCAGCATTAGCATGTGGAGGTTTGTTTCTGGCCATGTGACAGATCTCAGTCCAATATTCACTCCTCTTTTACTCCGATTTGGTTCTCCTCCATCTTGTAACTTTTTTGCTGCTATGTTTATGCTGTTTGTTTGGCCCAAAAAAGGCACAACGCAAGAACTGATAATCCACCAAAATAAATAGCTGAAAGACCCGAAAGTATTCTACATTACATTGTTGGCCATTGTCACTTGACTGCATGATTAGTGAGGATCTGCTGCCCTTTCTAACTATGTAAAGGCCAGTAGTGGTTACGATATTGACTGAAACAATTAGTCTTTTCAAAACTATGGCCGCCTTCCTACGGTGGAAATAACTGCATGTAATGCTTCCTGGTCAGGTGAGACTTGTCACCTTAGGGCATAAAATGGCACAGAAGCTTGGTTCAGATCAAATCAGATAAAAGTTTGCTCTGTTGTGCAATAATCCCAAATAAAAAGTATTGGTCTGAGAGAAGACACAAAACACTTCCCAAAGCAATGGTCCAACACAGGGCACAAACCCCCATCTCCTGGCTGAAAGTCTCATATTTGAATAATCTTCATATGACTTCACCTCGCCACAAACAATTATAGATTTGATTTTCTTTCTGCAAACATCTGTATCCCATCTTTTATGAATGTATTGAAAATGTAATTTTAATCTGTGATTAACAAATCTAATCTATAATAATCTATACAGAGAAATGTACTCCTTAGATAAAAGACGCTGGGGCTGTGAGTTTGATGGCACAATGGCTCCAAGCTGTTTTTTTTTTTTGTTTTTTTTTTTTCTCCCAGAGCTGTTATTTCCTTGGTTTAAGGTGAATGTAATGCAGCTGCTATGGGTGTTGGAGAGAAAGGCAGAGCGTTACGGTGATGACTGCGGTCTTGTCAGTAATTCAGCAGATCAGATGACACTTCAATAGAAGAGCCAGAGTGTGGGGTGGAATTTGAAAATTGAGTTGACAACACCAACTATAAAGGCGTTATGGTCTCTGCTATTGGCCTTTAAATGGTTGGTGATTCTGTTGTTGAACAATGTGCTTGTGAAAGATTGCTCTATGAAACAGCAATATTACCTCTTGTACTTAAAAGTTCTGGCTTCAGTATTTTTGTGTAAATTGAATAATGGGAGTCTCAGTAGATGTGAATATAGTTAAAATGCTGCAATTCAGCTTGGCCCGCGTGGCGTGATAAACACTCGTATTAGATTTTCTGTAATTCTTATGAAAATAAGTCAGGAAATGGCATTTCCATTCTCTAAGACCATCAAAGAGTAAAATTGCACAGAGATTACAAACCAGCAGTGATGCAATATTTTTAAGAGGTGTGAATGCTCGGGATTTAAACAAAAGCAGCTGTGGTATAATGTTACCGTTTCACTGTCCTGTCAAGATTTCCGTTTAAAGTGTTATTTTTCACCCTCGCAGTTCTGTCTGATTTAAAATGGTTTGGAGGAACAGTCTGCAAATCCTCCTTGAGCGGATTACAGCTGAGGTTGGAAAACTTGGGGCAATTTCATGTGCTTGCTAAATTGCATTGATATCAGTGACTCTGAAGCCTATAATACTGTAAAGGCT
>JASGAT010373601.1:15581-38851 GCA_030220025.1 Chelon auratus
CTCCGGGACTTTGTTGCCTCCTCGTGCTGAATTTAGCAGTTCATCTACGTCATGTTCTCTATTGAGTATTCATTATTAATAGAAAACGTACGATCATTTGTTTTGGAGATTGTTTGCAAAACTGCTTAAATCCCCATTCCTGTATTGACAGAGCTGTGAGCATTCTGCATGTACTGGGAGGTGTGATTTTTCTAAAGGAATTGCGTCAGCTTCTGAAGAATGCCTTTATGTTTCCAAACCTGGCTCTTTAACACACATTTCAGGGGAGAGCTGTCAGCTTATGGCATATTAGCTGGATGGGTCTGTTTCCCATGGGACACAAGAGGCTAGCTTGGAGGGATCCCAGGGAAGAAATGGAAGACACACTATGTGAAAAGCTTTGCTCTGTCATTCCAATTCAGCACAATAAAAATCAGACGCAGCTTGGCCACAGACCACGGTTTCACCTGGAGCTTTTCGCAGTACAGTACCCACCTCAGACACCATGCAGCTGTTGTAAAAATACGACTGTCGAGCTTCATTTTATACTTTATAAAACAATGGATTGTAATTTAAAAGCAATCGTTTCCATGCATGACAACTACCCATAACTCACATATTGCATTTGCGGCAATCCTGATCATAGTAGTGTTTGTAGTTTAAATAAAATGGAATTGAATGCTATCTGAAATAAAGCATTATTGTTTTGTGCTGGTGTGAGTTTTGTTCCTAGTGTACTCAGTTTCAATTTTTTTTTAAAGTAAAAGTAAAGTAAATCTAAATATTAGGTCAAATATATAATTTATTTCATATATTAATAGTTAATAGAAGTGGTGTGGTATGTCCTTTTATTATTTTGTTAAAGCGGTACTTTTTAGCATTAAAGCACTCATTGTGCTCTCCTTGTTGTTTTCTACATTGCTGACTGACTACAGTAAAACAACCTCCGCCACGCTACTTGCCCTTATGGACCCAGAAAAACATGAAATCAATATTGTATGCATTTCAAGCAGGAAAATTCTGTTATTGAGTATACTGCTATATAATGGTTTCCATTATTGACATCTATGAGTTATGAAATAAAACCTAATGCAATGAGGATGAGGAAAATAGTATTTGAGGGTTTTTATTGGATCAATTTAAAGTCAGACCAGTGCATTCTGATGACAATAAAATGCTAATCTCATCCAGCGCATACAACATCAGAAAAGGTTAGGAAAGTGTGAAGGTGCCCAAAACGTTAACACGAGAGACTGTTAGAAATAATAATAACGTCTCCGGGCTTGTCTTTCTTGATTTTCTGACAGCAGTTCAGCTGGAATTTAACTTGACACCCGGGAATGCGATTGGTTAGGTTCACCAAACTCAGAGCAATGGGCTCAATGTAGGGACACTTTTTTTCCACAGATTGTGCAGGTACGCAACACTGACATGATAAATGGCTACATAATCAGGTTACTTCATAAACACCAGCACAACAGACTTCCTTTTATTTTGCTCTCCCAATGTTTAACAAAAGAAAACTAAAGGAGTGTTAGCCCATGTGCTGTTTCTGTTTGGATTATTGTGTGTGAAATTGACAATATATCCCAAAAAGATTATTTAAGGTTTATATTTCCATATCTGATTCTGGCCCTGTAATGCCGTTTTGCAAAAGAAATACACAATAAATTACATCAAATTGCCAAACTATCATAGTTTTGTATAGATTTGCCTTCAAATCTATTCATGTTTCTTCAAAGACTAGCATTTAATATTATTTTACAAGCATTTGTAGCATTGTCTGCCATGCAATAATCAGGAAATTAGAACAAAAAACAACTATGCCATTGATGCAGCCATCTGAACATGGCTGATCTCAGATGACCCTTCCTCTTTTCTCCACTGTAGCCNCACCCCACCCTCTCTTCCCCTTTCTTATCCATTACATGGGAGCTGAATGATGGTGATTTGGTTGAGGCCCAGTGAGTGCCTGTAGAAAATTGGTTGGTTGATAAAAACCCTCCTATCAAAGGGGGCTACTTTCTCATTTACATTTAGATGAGTATTGATTATTTATTTACTCAGTGGAGTGGGATTCTTTTCCAATCTTATCTCTCGTCCGTGCCTGTCACCTGGAAAAAAAAAAAAGAGATAGAGTTCTTGACACCGCACTAAGATAACGGCATTTTGTAGAGCAGATAAAACTTGAAATGGTGGTCTCTGCCTCCATGTTACCCTTTCCCTCCTACCCAATTTTGACGTAAAAGAGAAAGTTTGGAAAATTAAAACTGATAGGCCTTGTTCAAATGGGTCGGGGTGGGCAGTGAGGGAATCTCAATTTGCAGGGGGAACAAGTCAAATTGGGTGTCCAGATATGGTCAGGGTGCTCCCACTGGCAGAAATCGTATCCTAGTTGTCTGAATTGTTTAGGATTTCTATTAGGCAGAATATAATATTGTTTGATAATTCTGACGTGAAACACAACTGTACATTTTATTTGATGCAACCCGTAATAAGATTGTATCACACACAGCAGGAGTTCCATATGATCCCAGTGTTTGCAGACTGTGTGGAAATGAAGCCCCTAGACATGTCTGTCATGTTCTAAGTGCTAAACTCTGGTGATGTTTGGGTGGTTGAGCTGGGGATTGGTCATGCATTGCCAATGAGTCTGGAGGCTTGTGGCAGCGCGAGGAGCTCTGCGAGACTGACTAAAGGTGTTTAGGGTGGGAGGTGCAGCATGTGGGTCCTCTGTAGGAATTGGGAACCCCTGACAGACCCTGCCTCTTCTTCTCAGCTCTTTGATGGAGAGTGAAGAGTCTCTTGAGGTGGCCTCTGTCAGCTCTACTTCTCCTCAAAGCAGACACACAGCTTCAGCACAACACTGCCTCGCCTTCTCACCCTTCACCCCCCGGGCCACTCCCATCGTCTCATGGTCACTTTTCATCTCCTCTGCCTCCGCGCAGATGACGCTGCCACATGTAAATGGACTTCTCGATTTAGACTGTATCTAATAGGGATAGCTTGCGTATTCTTTGACCCCAGAGAATAGCAAGGTTGGAAGTGTACTGTTGGTTGGCACAGAAAACACAGCTACACGGACAATGACTTTTCACTACTGCCTCACGGAAGGTGACTTATTATGCTGCTCAAGGATTATAGCCCATTTTTCTTTGTTAGCCAGTCAGTCATTAGCCTAGTTACACATCTGGATCCCCACAGCAATTTAAGGATATGGAAGGTTCCCTCAAAAAAAACCTAATTAGTCCAACTGGAGAGGAACATCTTGTTTTCCTACACCCCTAATGGATTGGACCAAGGTCTTTTGAAATGCAAACCCATCAAGGAGATGGCTTAACCCCCCCTCCCCCAACTTCCCCCGCTGTGCCTCAAAGCAAACATCCTTGCTGCTAACATGCTACCTTTGGTGCTTTCTGGAGCTAATCTCTATTAATATTACTGCACGTATCAAACACCATTAAACAAGCGTAGCACAGGCGCCTTTATTGTTTATGAGAAGCTTTTTTTTTAACTTTTACCTCAAATACTATGCATTTGATAATATAATAATAAAAATAAAAATAACGAGCGCCTTGTGGCACACCATGGAAAGCCAATCATATTTTAAGAAGGCTATTTCAGATAGCACAGTCAAATGTCTGAAGCAACACAGAGTGGTTGGTGTTTGGAAACTATGTTCAGAACTGTGAAATGTGTTTCAACTTTTTTCGACCTGGAATTTTATTTCCTATTTATCCCGGGGCAAAAATATTATGACGCTTAGGTGTGTCTGGACCATCATCTGTTTAGTTTTTTGTTTTGTTTTTTATTCAGCTCACCTATCTTTTGCAGTCACTCTTGTACAGTCCCAGGGCTCAGCCAGAATGAAACAATATGAAGCGTCGGAGAAGTGGATCGCTGCAGTAGACGCAGACATAAAATAATGAAGAAAAAAGAAAAAAAATCTATGGATGTAGGTCTACCTTGCTTCGAATGGATGTATCTTGATATTGAATAAATGTTAAACCTTGACAAAAGCATGCTAAATATCATCTCTAGTGATTGAACACTCGGGTGTTTTGCATAAAGTCAATAGCCAGGCGTAATCATTTTAATGTTAAAGTTGTTCAATACTTGCTGGATGGGCCAGCGGAATTCAGTAGATCGTCTGTCAGCTTGTCATATCGCATCATACATAAGCAAACCAGCCTAAGCCTCGTGAAACTAATCCACATTCCACTCACTTTTCGCCCACAGGAGGAGATCGTGCATGTGACTGGAGCTGTGCGGCATGACAAGTTGCCACGTTTTCAAGTCCACATGGAAGTGACGTCTGGCTACACTGCGCTTCATGACCATGCACGTAAATTCTTGGTTATCTTGGGACGTGTCATTTTCACTGTTCCATTTTATTTATTATTATAAATAAGTATCCACGAGCTAAAAACTGGCAGTACACACACAGCACACTTACTCATCCAGACCTCTCAGGCTGAGTGTGTGCCTTGGCATTGTTACTGTAGCTCTGAAGGAAGAGGAGTGAATTGGTCTATCAGCTTTCCAACAACAACACGGAGTGAATGGCAAGGTAAGTACAGCACAGACTTGGTTAGCTCGCTGATTAGATGACAAGCTGTACGGTTCGGTCAATCAGGTACGCCTCAGAACTGCTCATTTAAGGCTCTCGGCTAGAAATGACGTTTTCAGCTATCCCCTTAGGAAAGCACAAATCCAAGAAGAGATCTCATGTGTCTATTTCTTCCTCGAGCTTGTTGTAACACAAAGATGAGACCAGGGAGTTTTCTACTACGTTTCAAATTCACCCAAAGGCAAGAACCTTAAACTGAAGTTCATCTAATGGATTTTTGAAAGAGATGTGGTCAGGTTAATGAATGAAGCTCTATGGTTCGCTGTGAACGTTCATTCATCTGTTGTAGTTAAATTGTGCTTAATGCATTTAAAACATGTCACATTCCTTTCACTTTTAAAGTTTTAGTTTTATTTTATTGTGTCAATCATCTTGATTTCTTTTTTCATTGCACACGACTTTTTTTTAAAAAAAAATAGCTCATTTAAATGTTATTCCTGTGACCAAACTTTTGACAGGTACTGTTGTAGATTTGGATTCCTGCTGCCAAAGTTTCGCGGGAGTCACAAAACTCACCTTCATTTCAGACTCCCACAACCCTTTCTCTTTCTGCAGAGGAGCAGGGCCAGAGGTTGGGAAGAGGACCTGTCTGAGGTCTGGCTACATCTGCCAGAGCTTCCTCCCACCTGTCTGATGCTGCTGAGATTTATGTGGCTGTATAGGAGGAGGCCAATCCAGTGTGCCAGGCCATGTGTAGGCTTGCTTTTACACTGACAGTTGTGTGTACGATACTCTAGCTGGTTTCCAGTGAGGCTTGGCCCAGTGTATCTGGAATCTGTCATAAGTGAAAGCTTGACAAGGTTAGGACAGTTCAGGGAAGATAAATGGTGAATTGGGAGGACAGCTGATGGTAGAACACAAACACTTCAAGACGATGGAGTGGACTGAGGCCGATTTCCCTATCCCACCACAGACTGCAGCGGTTCCTCTGCTGCAACTGCTGCAGGCACAGGAAATTATCCATTGTGTGCTCCACTAACCGAAGTTTCTCCAGACCATTCACATGAGCCACTCTATTACTCTCATCAAAACAAATGATAAAGAATGGTTATTAGCTTCTCACAATGTCTTTTGTGTAATAAAGCTCGTTAACTGCATTGCGAAAAACAAATGGGCAGAATAATCAGTATGCTTATTGACATTGTGTCATTTCTAGTTAGAGCAGGAAGGGGACTCTCGCTGTGGCTCCGGGCTTCGCCTTCTATCTCTCAAGAGGAAGAGCACTAATGGCTTCTGAAAGCAGGGATCGAAGGAACTCATAAAGCTCTGCAGGACAACACGAAAGGAGGAATAACATTATTAATCCTTTTTCATCAGAACACATGACGTTCTGCGCAATATAGCCTGTGGGCTTGAGACTAGTATCAGGCTGCATCATAATATGTGATTGCAGTGTCTGTGTGATGCAAAGTTTAGGGAAATAGACCTGAATACAAACTTTTGTCTAGTTTAGCTTTTAGAGACAGGCCCTGTTAGGAAGGGAAACAAGGTACAAAGGCTTGAGAATCTGAAATGTTATACTGTAAGCTGACAAGAAAACTGTCAGGTTTTTGATGGACTATACTATGTCTTATAGCTATAAAACACCAGAACTACTGATTGCTATGAAACGTTAACCATGAATCTATGTGTACACCAGACATTCATTTTTAGAGTGACAGCAGCATCCACATAATCTTGTGCTTTTATTTCTAATACTACCACTACTTTCAGATTGCGCCTTTGGGTATTTAAAGCTTTACTCTGCTACTTCTATACCAAAACAAACTCTGGTGACACTTGTCTGAAACAAATGTGCCATAACTCTGCAAATAAAACATGATTCTAGTGATTTCTTGTTTGATTATTTCTATGTTACATAATATATTCTTTCTCAGGCTACCAATGTTGCTCAGGATACAACGAAGAACTGCTAGGCAACGTTAGGTATTTGTTGTATACAGCAAATGGGTGTATTACTGAGGCTGCGTACAAACTTTCCAAGTTTTTACAATCTCAAGACTCAAATCGGATCCCTTTCACTACAATATGACTGAAGAAATAATATAAATCAATACCATACAATTTTGTCCAACAAATGCTGAGCCTGTTGAATATATATTTATTGAAACTGTCTGCTGGATGTGAGCTCACATTTGATGTACTGACATGAGAGAGGGCTAAATATTCTTGTTCAACTCTGAAATAACATCAAACTATTTCTTGAAGCATCATTTTCCCGCTCAGACAGTAGGTTTTACAATATCTGGCACATTAACTGCTCCACTGTTGCTTTAAATATCACCCAGGTTCCACAGCTTGCTATTTTATATTTGCTAATAAAAGCTGATAGATAGATAAATCTTTAAAGCGTGCTTGTGCGTCTGTGTGGCCTCGCAGGTCAAACCCACAGCATGCGAACTGCTTCCTCTGTTATTAAGAGCTGATTGACAGCTGTCATGTCTTCGTCACTGCAGAGTGATATTTGTCAGAAGCCATCCCTTTGACAGAGGATCTGAGGGTCTTCTCAGCCAAGAGACGGCCTGCTGCTTCAGCGCGAGACAGGAGAGCGATGCCCGTGATCAGCGTTCACAGATGAAATTGTGCCTCCTTTAATTTATATTACATTTAGTCATATGAAAGCGCATTATACCTTGAGCTTTTATTATTATTATTATTACACATTGTACTTTATTGTATCATTTGATCATGTTTTTATTACTCCAAACCCAGTGTAGCTTGAACACACGTGGATTTACAGTAATGATTATTAACTTGAACTCCATTATTTGCAAGGAAGCCAGTATATATACCTGTAATCTGTTCCTGCATCAAGCTGTTGTCTGATTTTTAATGATGCATACTTTATAATTTATTTAAGAGTCTATCTTTCACCACTCTGCTGTGCTTGGTGTTTATCATCATTTATCATCTGCATCAATCTGCTCTCGGCTGTAAAGAGCCACGCTGGGAGAATGAGTCTCTGCTGTAACTGTTGCTTTGTACCGCTGCCTTAACAACCCAATCAGCTGGCCCCACTCTCACTCCCTTCATCAATGCGGGCTCCGTAATGTATGATAGAGCAATGATTTATAATCCATGCTCAAAATTAAACAGCATAAATTACTCTTATTTACTCTGCAGGTGATAAAGATCCCGTCAAATAATGTCACTTGAGCATAATTTTTATAGAACAAATGAAATTTGTTATCAGGGAAAAGCAGGTCAAGTTCATCAATTAAAAGTCTGCTCTTTTTTTCCTCCCTTCGCCGTAAACGGTCCGGCGCTATTTAAAATGATTGATTTTATTATTTCTTCATTTATTAAAGTACTATGTGAGGCTGTGGCATGAGTAATCAGGACAACAGAAACTGACTCAGCACGAATGTCTTAAATTGGCACTTCACATTTCAGCAACTCAGACTCTTGTCTTTTTTACGAGTGTTGCGGCACAGCACACTGAGGAGTGTTTTTTTGTTTTGTTTTGTTTTTTTTATAAATGAAATTTAAGATAAAATTCAGGAAAAGTGATGTTTCTTGTTTAAAAGTGCCCTATTTAAAGAAGAACTTTGAGTGGAGCGCATATAAGTGCTTTCATGTCTTTCAGACCTCTGGGAAATGACTTTGTGAATAATATATACGGCAGAGGGAAGTGGAAGGGTTTTAATAAATGCCTTGTCACTGACTCAAGTTATCCCATAAATGGGACAAATCCACGTTTACGTAATGCGTTTAAAATTTTTATTTTGTTATGTCTGCGTATTCAAAAGTGACCCTGCTGACATCAAGACATTAAAGGGTTAAAATCTGTGCCTCTTGGAGTGTGTCCCCCAGAAAAGGAATGAGGTCTCCGGGAATGTTTTACAGATAAAATAAAAAGAATCAGGAGAATGAGGGAAAGAAGAGAAGTTGAATATATATTTCATGTGATAAGAGAAAGATGAAGCGCGAGAAAAAAGATTCCATTACAGCTGCGACAGTTACAAAACTGCTGCTGTGTAGAGTAGCCTCTGTTGAAAAGATTGATGCAATAAGGACTGACCTTGGCTTGGAGCAGGAGTCGGTGATGTATGTATGAGCATCTCCCTGCTAAATGGACCCAGATTTGTAGCACTAATATACATGGAAGCCCAGTACCAAACTCGCCACGGCTATAAATCAACAGCCACTTTGGGTGTCATTTCTGGTTTATATTCTACTATTGTTCTGTGCTTTTAATTCGTGTCACAGCCATCTGTTCATTTGATGCAGTTTCATACTGTATGATTTGGCTGCAGAGATACTGTGCAGACAATCCCTGTTAGACCATCAGAGTGGATTAACTGCACTAGTAAATTCCACCCGGGCTATCTCGCATGCAAATAAGATCTGAACTGAGTGAAATCTAGGAAGGAAGAATAGCATTTTAATATCTAAACTTTAATGGTTTGTCAAGGACTGAGGAGAACCTTGTGTCGGTACGAAACAAAGAGGATGAATAGTCCCGAAAAGACTCCTGTTAAACCTCCAGCTGAAAATCACTTATGGGCAAAACAGCACACATTTCTATATGTTGCAATGGAAAATAATGAGCATTTCACGTGTTCATGTCCTGTGCTTAATTTGAATATGTATTCATGCATTCTTTGTTAAAGGTCAGATGGTGTCACATAGTCTACAAACTGTACAGCCCTGTTTGTGGTCCTGGCCACAAATAAAAACGACTTGACGTACAAGATCTTTTAAAGTGCGCACAAATTAAAATGAACTGTGCTGGCAAAATATTTAATGATGTTTTATCAGTTTGATACTTCATTATTTTCTCTGTTAAAAAAGTTTAAAAAAAACCAAGGAAGCATTACTCTGCAAGACACAGCTTCCTTGCTTTCAACTCTGATGCTTCATTTTCACAAACAGCCAATGTTATGTTGGTTTACACATATTCTATATAAACCTTTTACTTATTCTATAGTACATAAACTGATACTTATCCATAATGGTACATATTTGCTGTTTTTATACGTTTGTGCATTTGTACACTTATCCTATATTTCCTTTTACAGCGTAATAGCAATGCCTTATGGACAGATTTTGTCATCCTCATCAAATATGCAACCAAAGTTGGTGATTAAGAACATTACTGCTACTGCATTTAGGGTCAAAAACAATTATAAAATAGTTAGATATAGTTAATTTTCCAACATGTTCAGGAAAGGAATGACCCCCAGAGAACACAAAGTATTTAGGAATAGTATTTATTAGGGTCACCTTCAAAATATTACAGGCTTTTTGAACCAAGGCTCCTAACAGGACTGTAGAGTTTTATATGCAGAGAGGTGAACTAATGGAACAATGTGACAGATTAAAAGAGTCATTATCAGGCTAGATTAGATACTGGTCAGCCGCATCCTCATCTGCAACTTTAATGTGTCAGATAGACTGATAGGAGCTGAAAAGGAATCTGCCACTAAGGAGAGATAATATGACTTGATTTCAGTACCAATTCTCCTGTTCTAGATTAAGTCCATCCGGGCTTGCGTCACTGAGTAAACAATGGAGACATTTGCTATATAGATTTCAGCATTCATTTAGAGGAAACACGTAAGACACTAAAGAGCAAAGCTGATACTTCAAAGTACTCTCCACAAAACTTTTAAATTGTCCCTCACATGTCCTAACCTTAGATTCCTTTTTATTCCCAGCACTTATAGAGTAATGGTTCTTCATGTGTATGTAGGGGGAAATACGGTGACAGAGGTCAACACAGCCATTTTTGTTTTCCTTTTTAAATCCCTTGGCAGTGTTGCAGGACATTGTGTCTTAAATTGTGTACATCACCCTAAACCTAAAATCATCCTCCACTGCCTTTAATAAAGCCCCCGATAAGTCCCCTTTCATCCCGGGTGCCGCTTCAATTTTAGTGTGCCACCGAAGTTATTTAATCAGTGCCGCAGTCTCCCATTCACAGTGTATTACCAATTCTGTCTGCGATCTTTATCAGTGCAGTGATGTATGTATGAGGCAGATGTTCCACGAGGCAGAGGAAACAGAGGCCATGAATGAATGAATTATTGGACTCACGAAAAGGAACTATAGATATAGAATTTTGAGCCCTGTAATATGTTTGCTTTCTCTCGCTTATCTTGCCAGACAAAAATATACCTTATCTCAGCCTGCTGGGGTCTGCATGAATGTGGAGCCTCTCCAGATCATCCTCTTGTTCAATTTCTCTGGGTTGCATCTGGATAGGTTGTTGCTGTTTGTTGGGGCTCTTGTTATTTTGCAGCTGTGTTGCAGGCTCAGGCTTAGTTTGGTGTCATTGCTGCTCTCTGTGGAGGTGTGGAGCACTACTTTTGATTCTGAGTGTACTCGTGTTTATGCAAGAACAACATATTCCTAAGTCCAAACACACACACACACACACAGTCACGGACACACCCTTCATTCTACACCCTCCCCAAAACACAGTGTCCTCCCTGTGCCCCAATCTGGGAGCCTTGACAACAATAAAAAGCAAAGATGCCAAATGTTTTCCCCCTTGTTTCCTGTTGTGTGAATTCGCAGCGAGTGTATGGAGAAACGAAAGGGCATCTGCACACACACACACACACACACTTACACACGCACACATACATACAGCTGCGAGCCAGAAATACACTAGGCTGCTGGATAATGAGGGTGGACAGGGCGGAATTATCACTTCACATCACAATAATATTATGCTTCTCACAACTCCCGCAGCATCTTCCATGACGGTGTGACATTTCCATTTTACTTGAGTTTAATCTTGGTCCTCTAAATAAAACCATAGCCTACAGGCCCTTCCCAAACTGACCCAGTCCTATTTTAATCACATGGAATTAAATAACTACAGTTTAACACTGTACTTGTTCTGACAGCAGTCATGACAAGTGGTTTGCACAGCAAACTTCCCCTCTAGTCAAGTATAGAATAAAAACAAAGCAAATGAAGGTTGAAAATGACAAGAGTGATACTTAACTAGAACCAGACTACTGTACATTTAACAACATCTTATTTTTTTATACAGTGGAGTTGCAGTCCATTGTCCAAACTACATCTGGATCTGGCCCCAAAATAATTTTGATGACACACCACAGTTTCAGCCCTCCTAAAAATGTGAACCAAAGTTCAACATCAGACCTGTCATCATCATGGCTAACATTGTTCTAATTCTAAAAAGAAACCTCCGGCATAACAAAAACAACAGTGATTGCACCTCAGAGATTTCAGACTTGTGGAGAACACACACGTAATACATTAATTCACAATCAACAGTTCAAGTCAAAAGACTTCATGCCTTCTTGTTCTGGAGTGGTCGGAAACAAGAAACTTTAAGCTGAATTAGATTCACATGAATCACACGTTTAGTTCAAGTTCAGTTCACTGTAACTCTGTAGCATGTTTTACAGCGTGCAGTAGGATTCACACTATGACCTGCTGTCTGTTACCTCTCTGCTACTTAGAAGCCTTACCAACGCAGAGTGTAAACCACTAATTGTGATCATGTCAGCCCCGGTCTAATTATTCCTATATGAGCGGAGGATTATTATAACGTTTATTTTTACTTTTTTCTTCAGTTCTAATGCACATTACCACCTAACTGACGTTTTTACATTTAGAAAGTGGTGAAATATACTCAAGGGTCATCTCAAGGGAGCATTATGTGACCTGGCTTTGTAAAGTACCACATGTACTTTCTTCACGCACATTTATTCTCCGTCTCCATCAATAACAGATTTACGCCGGCGTTTCATTAGCTTGTGTTTAACCGTCTGTCAGATGCTAAGTTTTTGATTGAAGTTAAAATTACATTTCCACGTCATGATTACAATGTACGCCACGCACGAGCCTCAGGTAGCTAGCAGGAAGCAGACATTTAAGTTGCAAGACGGAGTAACCTCGTAGCAAAGTTTAAAAAAGGAAAGAAAAGGAAAAAAAAGAATGACTGTATTTTGGCACATCCATTGAGAGGAGACCAACCTGCCAAAAATACAAGAATGAGAGAGAGTACCATGTAATTTGTAATACAAAGAAGCAATAAGCTCCTCTAATCTTCACCTCAACAATGTGATGTAAAATGTCACGCCACCCTCTTCCCTACCAACCCTGTTATATATCCACCTACACTGCTGTTTGATTTCTTGGAAAGGACTGATATAAACATGTGTTTGCATTATATTTCTATTGTCATCTTTGAGTTTTTCTGCAGGTCAAATAGCACACGGGATGCAAAATTGGCACCCCATGTCAGTTCAAATGCTGTGCATCTCTCCCCTTGAGCCAGCTCTCCTCCTCCATCTCATTCCTTTGTTGCACTGGGGCTGAACACTATGTTAACCTAGTAATTGGCACTGGGCCTTCCCCATTATACGGCTTTCTATTGAGCCGTTCTACATGACTAGTTAAAGAAGATGGCATGAAGATTAATGAAGTCCAGCTAATACAGGAGGGGGGTACCTCTCCAACATTTCCACTGAGGAGATAGCAGAGACCAACAACAGCCTGCCCCCAGCTCAGCCGCTTCTCTACACCTTTTCTTATATTGCCTGTTTTAACCCGTGAACTCTGGACCTTCCACTTGTAAAGCAAAGCCACCACGGCGTCCTGGTTTGATTGATGTCGCTACAGCAGTCAGTCTTTTCCCTTCGAATTGAAAGGCCCAGCTCTCCAAAATAGATTTTCCAGCACAATTCACACCAGCTGCCAGTAGATAGAATGGCAGGGCAGCCATTTATGCAGTTTCATTTAAAACCATGAGGTAGCTGACGTGTTCATTCACTTCTGGCAAATGCCCCTTTGGATAAGGTCTGCAGTCTCCGCTTTCATATTGTGTTGAGAGGGTTCTGCTGCGGATGTTGAGCCACCAATAACACTGAAATGATAAAACGGAAAATGTGAACTTTCCGTGAGGGCAAAAGCAACTGCTTAGTCTCTTTAATACAGAAAACAAGAACCTTGATGACTCCTAAAACGTTTAAATCTATTCTGTTGTAAAATAGGACATCACTGTAAGTGGCTAGTATTTGTGAATGCTACATTTTCCTCTTTTACTGAAATACTAGTACTGAAGCACTTCTTTTCCAGAGCACACTGCATATAGGATCCTGCCATTCTGGGTCAGCAAGAACAAGAAGCTATTAACAAAAAGCTAACAACTCATCAGCGTTTAACTTGACATACAAATCCAGCACACACAAAGAAACATTAGACTTTGCTCTGAGTCATGTTGAATGACTCTTTGAATGTAACTTTAATCTTCACTGTCCTTTTCAGTTTGTCTGTCTGCAATTTGGAGCATACCTTGGAAAAAACGTTTTCCATTTTCCAATGGAAGCATCACTGATTTGTGAGACTGAACCAAAACAATAATGTTGTTAATTTTAATGTCAGTCTCTAGCTCTTTTAAGCCTCCCAACCCCCCGCTAAATAGCAGCCTATCTGGTTTCCTGGAACAGTTACTGTAGAATGGTAGTTCTTTTGGTTTCGGTGTGTCTGTAACCTTTAAGACAAAAATGTATAATAATAAATGAGCCGGAGGACGCTTAATCCTATCACTAAATCAACTGTCAACATAAAAATGTAGCACATTTAGAGAAGCTACATGCTTTTACCAAGAATGAACGTGATGTCCTTCTCATGCGAAAGAAAGAATGTCACCTCACTGCTAACCACGACCGTGGGACACTGGTGCAGACGTACACAGAAATCCAGAACTGCTTGAATGCAACCCATGTAGAAAGGTTGAGTGCAGTTTGTTCCTCGGGTGCTCTTGTAATCAGATAAATTAACCAAGGCTATCAAAAGATTGCAATAACACTCAACGCTGCCATAAACCTAAGAGCTGCAACTGTGGCGGGAGCTTTATGACAGACGTCACTAGAGCACGCTGATTTATTCGTGCACCCCTGTCCTATCGATCTTTCGTACCGAGGCCTAACTCTGCCTCTCGAGAGAGACCTCCGGAGCCAGGTTCTCACCGGCAACTATCAAAATCAGCTCTGAAGCACCAGGATATTGAATGTGCACATGTGTGTGTACGTGTGTGTCACTGCTTTTATGACCCCAGACATGTGACAGTGAGTGGCTGTTCTTTTTTTTTTTCTTTTCAGTGTATGCGTGCATGTATTCCTCTGGTGTTTGTGTAACATTAGTGCGCTAGGAAAGAACGCCGCTAATGAAATTAAATAGAAAGCATGTGTGGGTAGCAAAGTGACCCGTATCCAGTTTGTGCATGTAATCAATATTATAGCTTGGCCTCTCTCAGTTGTTACTTTAATCAAGAACAAGCTCTACCTCTCTTAATCGCTTGGTCCCAAGATGAATGTTTCACAAATGCTGCTGAACATATGCTTTGATATATGCACCTGATTGGTGTACGTAATGTACGAGGCCTTTCCTTTTCAATTGGTTCCAAGAAATTGTACAATTTGGATGGCAAATTTCATTAATTATTCCTACATACCGAGGCCTTTTAAGAATTGCTCTTTTTTCATAAAGACACCTTTTTGCCGTTTTAATCATAAATGAAACGTATGACACATAAGGGCACCCAATCATATGGTACATATTGCCTCATCCTTTTAACAAATATGTTTCATAGCCCTATTAAAAGGGGTCTTCATCTGTCCTGTCAAAAGGCAGCCTAGCAGGGTTTTTTAGTTTAATTACACTATCCAATTAAAAAAAAACTCAGCCGCATTCTGATCCGCCTCTCCTTGGGTTTGAGTGGATATGACATTTACAAGGCTCGCCTTTCAAGCAGACAATGCCGTGATTGATGAGGTGCAGACGCTATGAAGGAGGCGATTGCCATGTGGAAGCAGTGCTTAGTGCACTTTGATTTATTTATCATCTGTTTCTAAAGCAAGGCTGGCTGTTCCAGGTTCGTACACTGCTAGGTGAGGCTGTAGGTGGACTGTAGCCTTGATGCTCCGTGCTCCGAGTGCGACATGACACTTTAACGTAAGAGGTACCGCCGTAAGACCCTGAGTGGCAGTATCTTAAGGAGTATCAGACCTCTGAAATGGTGTCCTCATTGTGCGGTGGTGTTGAGTCCACAGAATATTGTTGTTATTGACATTGACGTGCTGTGGTCAACCAGCAGGGGCCTCTTGTTAGCTGACTCTTGCTGTTTTGTGTGTTTAGAGAATGATTAATTCATTCAGTAAGGGAATAGCTGGATTCAGTCCACAGACAGATGCTGACGGGTGAAAAAGAAAGGCTGCGAGCAAGTATTTACATGGCCTTTATGTCAGAAGGCATCGATGTAATATTAAAAATAATATATATTTCCAGTCTTATGTTGACATTTATTTTGGTGTTCACTGGATTTTCCTACTTACACCACGGAGGACAATAAAACATCTTGTTAGTGTCAGTCTTTTATAAAACAAATTCCGCCACCATTTGTCACAGACCCCGTTGTCAAGACTTTTTTTTTTTTCAGGTTTACAAATTTCACTTTTCTAAAAGAAACCGTAATGTCTTGATTGGAACATCTTGAAAAGCGCAGCTGCATTGAAACTCAGTGAGGCGTGCTCACTCGCTGCAGCGGCAGCACCAACCTCATCAGAATCCACTGATGAACTTAGCCTCTGACATCTCTCTTGTCTTCACACTTGTACAGCGATGGAGTCAGAATAATTTAAAGCAATATTTCATTTTTCAGCACATATACCCCAGTACGGGTTCACCAAGCACCAATCCTGAGTACCTGAAGTATCCATGGTGATATTTCTCACCTGAAAAAGATTGCAATTTTTAATCTTTCGACAAAAAAAAAAATCTGTCTTGTGTTCTGTTTTGTTTTTTGAAAGGAAAAAGCAATTAATGCAACTTTATTATGAGTGATATGTGAGGTAAACCTGAGACTGAGCGTGATCTCTTTGTGCAAAAAGAACCATTTCCAAACTAGACACTCGGAAAAATGTCCACGACAGAAACCCTCTGAAACCTCAACAGGATCTCCTTCATCTCAGTCAGACTCGGCGGTGATGGGTGGCACTGTTAACTCAGCATGATGATGGTCAGCCCTTGGAGAGGGAGCAAGGGTGAACCACCTTTGTTGTTTATGCGCTGCCTCCCTGGCAGCCTCCTCCATACACAGACTGAAGGGGGGAGTCAGGAGACAGATGCTTAACGACTCCCTCAAGGCCACGGCTCCGGCCCTTATCTCATCCCCAGTTTGTGCACGTTGCCATAGTAACTGACCTGAACACTTGAAAGGATGAGTAACACTACAGCATATATTGGCCCACGAGCTACTAGAAGAATTTATTGAAGACATGTCCCAATAAAAGGCTGCTGTAATGTTGGGTTAATGCCGTTATAATGTTCACTGCTTAGTAGCACTGTTTGAACAATTAGAAATGTGAATTTCCCCTGCTGAAATATGTACAGTAGAGCAAAACAACAGGATTACAGCCACTGACCTTTAGAATTAAGATTGTGCCGTTTAACTGATACAAGATTGTGGTTGTGTATCCGTCAGTCAGGCCGTCTGGTCTGTTGTTTTTCATTGGATGCCATAAAAACACTGCATTTTACATGAAAACATAATACTACATCATCAACCATCATCACTCTAAATTATTCTACAACTATCCAATGTTCATAATCATTGTATTCTGCAGTTGTTTTGGTGTTATACATGTTTAAGAACTTGCTCTCGTGCAACACTGTCTCCGTCGCCTTAGTTTCCTGGAAAAAAATAATAATAATTCTGCACATGCAGTACAAAAACTGAATACTCTGGATGGGAAACGACATTGTCAGTGGACTTATTTGCGACTCACCAGATTTGATATGATAATTAATAACATTTATTTAACATGTCTAATTCAGTTGCATATTTGCTGCTCCAACTCAGTTTTGCAGAAGCAGGACTTCTAGGAGGCTGGATATTCTGTGTGAACTTTAAAGGTTAAGAGATGTGACACTGAGCCTCCGGCACAGTTAGATTCAGCCAAATTCTGCATCATGTGACAAAAGAAAATCCCACCAAATCATCACTTTATTTAGTTTTTTATGAAGTGAGATATTTAGCTTTATGACTGGAAGCCCAATACTAAAGAAAAAAGAAAGTCCATGGACAGTTTGCACTGAAAGAAAAGAGAAAGCTTGAGTATAGCCAATAAGCACACACCCTGATCCGATCTGATTCTTCGTTAGATGTATTTATTTTTTTAGCTTTATTAGTAATCAGCAACTGACATAGTGCATCCGGTCAAAACTTGGCAACAGTTCTCACCTAAATAATCACAAATGTAATATGTTTCCTGGAGCTATATTCACATTTAAGTACATGTATTCGTGAAGAAAATAAAGAAGCACTTTACAAATCATACAAAGAATTCTGCCCCTGGGCTAATTCTAGCTTGTGTACGATAACACACACACACATACACACAAATCTGCAGTGTCTTTGTCAGCAGAGGTGTCCAATGTGTAGTCACAGACTGGGCCTTGAAGAGCAAACTAAACTAACAAGGACTGCTTGCACTGTTGCTGGTTGCACCAGCATGTGCACCATGGTGATCAGACAGGTGTTTTGACATCTCCCTCTCTCCTCTCAGAGAAACATCTGGCACTGCTGCCAGGCCTAATTGTAACAGTATTTTGCAGGCTGTCAGTAACCTGGACACTAACAAGCAAAACAAAATTATAATAATGATGCAAGTAAAGCATTTTACCGTTGGCCTGTGCTGAATATTTCTGGAAGCCGTAAAATGTGTTTCACTTGTAATTATCTATTTCTTGTTTGACACCCCCAAACTAGTTTGAATTGTCTGTGCGATATCTGCTTATTGTAGCAGCACAACAGCAGGCTGATTTGCTGTTCAGGGACAAAATGTGAATGCATTTGCAACCTAAAATTCATGAATCCTTTCGAAATCAAACTCCCAGTTTTGCAACTTTGTGTTATAGCATTAAAGGTCAACTTTATAAAACTTTTCTGCAGAAATGCAACACAGTTTTGTTTTATCACAATTATAAAAATGCATTTATTAAAAAATGGATTTTTTTTTAAATTATTTTATATAGTCATTGTTTCTGTACTAAGTTGTTATATGACCACTGTATGGTCCACAGCATCAGCTCCAAAATGACATATGTTTATGTTCAAATGAGAAGGGTCCAGAGTAATTGTAACCGGAGTGAAAGACAAAAAGCAGGTGACTTTAAAGCAACAAAATCAGTGTAGGGAGGGACACTTGGAGAATGGCTGAATTGAAACAGAAAATCAGGGTCAGTGCGTAGGATATATAGGGGCTGTGCAATATTGCCAGTAATGTTCTCATTACATTTTGCGTCTGTATGTGTGCTAAGAATGAGCCTATCTACATCGGGAGCAGGTCCTCCTTCAGAGACTTTTGCACCCACATATTACTACAGTCAGCCACTGCTTCTAGATACTTTGACTTTTCTAGTGTTTTTAAGGCACCTTAGGTTCTACACACTTGGGAAGAGAGATGTATTCAGTTGGTTGTAATACGCTGCCTCCCTGTTAGATGCCACCAAATCCTACACACTGTTGCTCTGCGCGCTATTTGTTTCTTATTTTCAACTGACATTTAACATTTTTTGCTATGATCACGACCATGCAAACCCTAATTAGTTGCTTTGGTGCCTACAAGTGGAAATCGAGAGTCATGTGTAGCTGTGTGTTGAAAGCTGAGTACACGAAATGCTTGGTTTTCAAGCGGTAACGCTGGTCCTAAGTCATCATAACACTGCTTAACTGCTGCTATCTGCTGGCATCTAGAAGCCACAAGGCTAATAGCAGGTAACGTAATTTAGGAAACTCAAAACCACGACGAAAGGATGAGGCTGTGGAATTTTTCTCAGTCTAAAATAGTATGTGTGAACTGAGTATCTACGACCATCAAAGACTTTTCACTCATGAAGAGCAACAGAGCAGGTTCATATGGACTCTTCTCCTGAACGCCATGTAATCCACGTCATCTGAAGGCACCATTAATTACTGTAGCCATGACAACAAAGGTCACCCACCCCCATTTTTTTGCTAAAACCATATGGGTGTCACATCATAAAAATCACAGAGAACATTGATTTATTTGTTTGTTTTGATATTAACTACCTATTTTGGCCATTTTAAAATATAAGCATTTTATTTTATTAATGACTTTTACTGTTTAATGAAATCATTTCATTTCAATTTGTAACTATGTTTGGTGTCACTGGGTTGTCACTTTATCAATAAGATATCATGCTGTATGTAGCCATTAGCATATACCCTAGAAATGACACGTCAGTCAACAGGTATTTATAGGAGGCTGTAAACAAAGCTGCACTGATTGACACGGCGCTCTGTATGCCTTTCGATTATGCCATAATATTAAAGCTGTGTGTGTGTGTGTGTGTGCGCTCTCGGGCGCGTGTGTGTTCCGTGACAAATAGAGAACGGACAGTTTTATAAATGTAGACAAAGGGTGTTAAGTAGAACAGTGGCAAAGAAATTAAATGAGTACAATAAAAATGGTATGAGCCATTTTACGAGTGACAAAAGATGCTTACTTTTACAGCATCCAGAGGACAAATTCCTGTGGCAGTTGTAAGGAACAATTACTTAAATAATTGGGCTTTCAAAGAAAAGATTGATTGTCTGAAAGCTGTTTTCTGTGGAGAATCCATTAGGGGAAACCATTTTTTCTGGCTCCTTGACATAGTGTTTTTATTAATTTCGGCTCGCAAAGATGCATGATTCTTTGGTTTTGCGCTGCTCTGTCACTGGTCTCTATGATGAACTATGCTGCACGGGGAAAAGTCATCAGATGAACAATTTAAATCCAACTGCTGATTTACTGTGGCTATATACATAAGCAGTTTTTTTTTCTTTAAGTTTAGGGACATGCTCAAAATCAGCAGTAGTACTGGATGTTCTGAGGGAACTGTGAAGTCAGGATGACAGGAGAGAATTGTGGTGTACTGTTATTATTTTATTTATTTTTTTAGATGCAACAGTATGGCATCTTCTTTATATTCACAAAGCTTAATTAGCACCTATTCAGTACATGCTCTTCACACTGCAAGGAGAGGCGAGGGCTGCGAGGCTGCCTGAAGGTTATCTCCCAGACAAGCTGCTCAGAGACGCCGCTGCCTCATTCATAGTCGACCACGGGCCACGTCAGGCAGGTCGTGCCCCGTCATCTTAAAACTGATTTTATTCCGGCTCCTTTTGAGGAATATATTTCCTCAACTAGATCCCATTTTTGGGGTATATGCGATAGGCCCTACCCTTGACTTTAATGTAATACTGTAAGTACCCACATGATTGATTCAGCATCTCCAATAGTGCGATGAGGGGTGGGTAGGTGTGTGTGTGTGTGTGTGTGTGTGTTTCAGGGGGTGGAGCGGTGGACGTTGTTAAAAACGTATCACGCTGGCGGGATGATAAGGCGTCTCCCTGAATGCTGTTAATGTGAGGGGGGCCTGTGGCCATCTTGAGTCCCCCTTCTGTTGTGCTGATGGGACAGAGCCACTGCCATCTGCTTCCCATCCTCCCCATTCCCCCACCCATGGACGCGGCCGCTCTCTGATGCCCTTTCATCCAGCATGCTCGCATTGTCTTCCATCTCTCCTTGGAGGTCACGCGGTGTGCAAGTACAATAGCCTGAGCAGCGTCACCGAACCCAGGCCTTCCCCCTTTCAGTGTGGCGAGCTCCTGCGCAGATGAACCACACAAATAACGGACGACACAAGCATGAAAAATATATATCTGTACCTGCAATAAACTTGATGTTTTGAGTTGAGCTGCTAATATTTTGGATGCTCATGTGAATTACTGGCAAATCCTGTTGCTACATGCATCATCACATGACTCCATAATCCTTTGGGCTGCTAGAAGTGATGGTGTGCATGGTAGAGTATTATGTAAATGTGAGAAGAAGGAAGTGTATTCCAGGAAAAAAAAAAAAAATCACTTTATTTATGTGTCCTACATCTCAACTTCTATTTCAATCACCCTGCCCCCCCTCCCTCTGAGAAGGGACCGGCAGCCTCGCTCCCGGGCAGTCTGGTCTTCCTGTGACTGACACCCTCCACTGCTGCCCCCCCACCAGGATGTTTCACACACAACCTGGGGGGCCCGTGTAGAATTAGCTTTAAAAGTAGGGCACGGATAATTGTCTGGACAAGAAAGTGTATCAGTGCTCTGTCATGTTCAAGTTCCTGCCACTCAGCCTCATAAGGCTAATCCTGAGGAACTACCTCACGCTGTAGGGGCAGACTCTCCCTGCTTTTTGACTTATTTCCCTGCACTGGTACATACATGTTAATGCACTCCTCAGCCCAAGGCAGCCGAATATAATTAATATGTATGAAAGGTGAAAAAGGGAAGAAAAGAGGTGTTTTTGATTAATTGTTCCTCTGTGTTGGCTTTACCGTATTAATAACCAGGAGGATTAAGAAGGTCAGGACTGACCTGGTAAACATTAAAATTTCATGGAACTACTACACAAAGCTGACAGTAAAAAGACAGTAAGCGTACACACGCAGGCTCTCATGCTGGCATGAATATAAATTACTCACATGGCGTAACACCAACCAAATCTGAAAAGTGTGCTGGGATGTCATTAATAATAAACAGGCAGGCTCCCATTTATTAGAATAGTGAAAAGTCATGTTTTCTCCAATGTGGCCTATTTTAAAAGTGCGTCTGTGGGAATACAGGAAGCGCTCGGCGCTTGTGTCAGAGCAAGCTTTCCAGGTCCCCGCTGGGAGGAGGTATGGCTCGCGAGCAGCTGAACGCACTCCTCATTCTGGTGGGACGGCACTGGGACAAATAGCGGAGGGAATATTTCGCAGAAGCTTCGCTCCAGCTTGATTTCCTTTACACTGCGTCTCCATTCTGCTTATCATGTAAAGATCTGGGATTTTATTAGCCATGAAAATGTTCCGTATATTTTTATGCTTTAAGCTATAAAATGTAATGATAAGGGAACACCCCGCAGTGCATAAAAATTGTTCAGATTTTAGCATGGCACTGTAGGATCCAGCTGATACAAGGCCAAAGGGTCCATTTTTATCATTTGATTCTTGCATTAACCTTCCATTAAAAATTATCTATGTTATCATCACCCTAGATTTAGGCTAATAAATTCCAGTTTTATGAGCCATCTTGGAGGGGAATTATCATGATGTTATAGTTTAAGTAACATATGTTCCAATTTACTGACATTCACTGGATTTGACGCGGCATCAGCCATCCATTCACATCATCATCATCATTTCATGGCATGAAATTCCCTGCAATAAGTCGCCGTTGGATTTTGGTGATCAAGCAGCACATGGAGCCAGAAATGAACAGGCTGCTGCAGAACAGGAACTGGTGTAGAAATGAGTGGGCTTTTACGCTTATTATGATCGTACAACATAATGTAGCAGAACTTCTTCAAAAAAAAAAAAAAAGAGAGAGAAAGAGAAAGAAAAGAAAAGAGACGACCACTGCACTGAATAATACCCTCAATTTCCTTTGAGAGAATCCAATTTATCTGCTATGTTGGAACCTGGTATTTAAACATTTTATTGAGTGGAGACCTGAAAAAAATAAATAAAACAATAAAATCTGTGAATCTGGAGTGATTAATGCTGGAAAATGGATAAGAACTCCTTCCCCTTTTCTACGACATCGGCGCGCTTTATTTTCTTTGCTGATCTACTG